>RJWJ010028930.1:0-21041 GCA_004363605.1 Indri indri | reverse complement strand
GTGCCCGTTGCTCGCCGCCCTGCCCCGCCGCGGCCGCCGAGGGCGACTGGGCGCGCCTGCTGGAGCAGATGGGCGCGCTGGCCGTGCGCGGCAGCCGGCGCGAGCGGGAGCTGGAGCGGCGCGAGGCGGCCGTGGAGCAGGGCGAGCGCGCCCTGGAGCGGCGGCGGCGGGCGCTGCAGGAGGAGGAGCGCGCCGTGGCCCAGGCGCGCCGCGAGCTGCAGGCCGAGCGGGAGGCCCTGCAGGCGCGGCTGCGGGAGGTGAGCCGCCGAGAGGGCGCGCTGGGCTGGGCCGCTGCTTCGCCACCCGCGCCTCTCAAAGAGGACCCCGAGGGCGGCAGGGACGGCTGCATCATCACGAAGGTCCTCCTGTAGGGGTCTGGCCACTGCCGCCATCCCACGCCTGCGCTCCTCCAAGTGTGGGCCGCGGGCCAGGCACCTCGCAGCCTCCCCTGGCACAGAATCCAGGCCCGCTGCCCCTGCAGACTCGGAAGCTCCAAATGTGGGGCCTCCACCCGACGCTGACCTTCAGTGTGAGATGCACTTCGGAGGCCAGAGCAGAATCAAAAACGGCGTCCGCAGTGGGGTCATCTACAGTACCTGGTTGGCCTTTCGTGGGCATGCGTGCAGGGGATGTGGTGGCACACGGGAAACCTGGGTGATCCAGCAGTCCCATGAACCCAGATCACCCCGTGCCAAGGCCACTTAGGGCTGGGAACCTGAACCTGGCGATTTTGAAAGGGCAGAAGCTTCTTTCCACACCTAAGACTTACCACCCCGTGTGCCTATACACCAGGCGGCCCAAGGTGGAGGGTGCACGGCAATGCGGATAAAGCTGTTTACCCGAAGCAGTCTTAACTCATTTCCTAATGCATAATCCGCCCAGCACCAAGTTCCAAAAAGGAGACCTTGAGTTTCTGTAACTGCTCTTTACCCGTCATCGCTGGAGCCTCACGGGCAGTCCTGGAGAGCCCCTCGTTTTACTCCCCTCCTCCCATGTTGCCCAGCCAATACCAGGTGCCCCGTCTCGCCGCAGCCATCTTGCCCTCGGTTCGGACCCACTGGCAGGTGTGGTACGTTTCTCCTCTTTCTGTCATGACATCTGCTTCCTTGCCAGCAAGACATCACCTCATCCCCTTGTCACTAGGAAGGCTGGTTCCTTCCCCACGTCTTCACAGTCCTCGCTTCTGGGCCAAAGGAGAAAGAATCCCTCCCACCTAAGGGCCCCATCTTCCTGTCATGTCTTCATCCCATTCCTCTTCGTCATTGACTGGGTCTTTGCTCCATTAGTGTTCCTCCTCTCTCTGTCTCATTCCCTCCCTTTCCCCAGGCTCTTCTCCCTGGGCAATGCCCAGTCTCCCTTGTAGTGGAAAGAAACATTCAGCCCAAAAGGGTCGGGCAGTCCTTGCTGCCTACACTTCCCAGTTTTCAGTCCTTCACTCCTGGTCAGCTTTCCATGCGACATAGGACACTTTTGAAGCCACCACAGCCTCCTAATGACCAAATATGATGATTTATTCTCAGCCTTCATTTTGCTTAATCTTTTCTTTCTTGAAATTTCCTTTCTTGGGAGGTGGACCATGCTTTTACTCCAAGGAATTCTTTTTCCTGATGTATACTGGTTCCCAGCTTTTCCTCTGTCCTCTTTTTTTCTCATTTTTTAAAATATCAATAAAATCCAAGTATCCAGAAAAAGTTGAAAGACTAGTACAATGAATACCCAGATACATACCCTCTGCCCAGATTGAACAATTGTTAAGGTTTTGCCGTATTCACTTTTCCTTCACCCCACGCGTGGATGTATATAATAACATTTCACCCTTAAGTATTTTAGCATATATTTCCTAAGAACAAAGACATTGTTCTAGATGATTATAGTAGGATTATTGTACCTAGGAATGTAATCAAAAGCCTCTAATATAGCATCCTTAATCAAAATTCACTAATTGTCTCAAGAACATCTTTTTGTCTTTTTTTAAACCAAGCCCAATCAAGGTTCATACATTACTTTTGGTTATGACTCTTCAGTCTCTTTAGTCTAGAACAACCCCCTTACAATTTTTCCCCATGATACTCACTTTTTGAAGCATCCAGGCCAGCTGTCTTCTCGAATGTCCTATATTCTGGATTCGTCTGATTGTTTCTTTGGGCCAATTGCTACACTCTTGGCTCATCTCCCTGTAGAGCTACGATAATTTTTTCTGTGCCAGGGAATCCTGAATATCTCTAGCCTTGAGTGTTCTCCCTGGGTCTGGTCCTTCACGTCCAACCTCCTGCTGCATGTCTCCACCCCGACTTGCATATCCTGCCTCTGAAATGGAAGGGGCAACTCTTCAACCCTGCATCCTACCTCTCACCTGGCAGCATTCACAGGCCTCTCACAATGTATTAGGTACATGCCACACACTTTGCCGGTATTCTCTCACTTTATTCTCACAGCCTGCTCTGCAGCTGAGGAAACTAAGCTAGAGAGGGGTTAAGGATGAAGTCACAGCTGGGGAGCAGTAGAGGCAGGATCCAAATGCAGTCAGTCTACCCGCAGACGCCGTGTTCCCAGCTACTGTACTGTCTCCGGAGAGCTCTGCTTCCCTTACTGCTGAGGCACCTCAGCTGTTTCCTTCTTAACCCCAGCTGAGTAATTCCAGTTAGTGGAGTTAACTGAAATTAGTAACATAAGCATTTCCTGACTTCACTATGTGTCAGAGCTGTGCTAAATGCTTTCCAAGAATAATTACCTGCCATGCAGCAACCTCATGACTTAGGTGCTGTGCGCACTTTGTAGATGAGACAGGTTCAGGGAGTTAAGAAACATCTTCAGAGACACAGCTGTGAAGAGGCAGAGTGGGATTTGAACTCTTCTCACTAAATCCTAGGCACCTGCTCTACTAAGCCTATTGCTACAAAATAGTGTACCTGCCAAGCTCAAGCCCCATTTATCATTCATCTTGGATTCATCTTCCCATCCTTGTCTTCCCCTATCACCCCCTACCTGACACACAGCTTGGCCAAAGACAGGGAATTGTCCTGAGCCACCACTGATTACTTGTATCACTTTTCCTGCTCAAAAGCCCCCAAGGTCACCCCTCACTTACTTGCTATAGTACAAGCTATGACTTTGTGGCCCAGCATTCAAGTTCCTCCCTTTCCCCTGTGCCAGTCTTATTGTCCCCTCCTCTATGTACACTGTATGCCCCAGCCATATTGGACTCTTCCTCCTGACTTGTTCTGGTGTTGGCATTTCTGTGCCTCTTAAAAAGCCGCTTCAATCTCCTCGAGTAGAAAAAATCCTACCCGTTTTCTACGAGCATGAAGCTTTCCTTGATTTCTCATTTCAGGGCATTTCCTTACTTCTCTGGACTCCCAGCATTTTGAATCTCACAACCCTTGGAGCAGGCCATCTAGCATATGGCTAGGTGGGTTTCTGTCTTATTTCCCGGCCAGACCCCGAGCCCGGGGGGGTAACTGATTCATCCTCCCCCCACAGTGCCTTGCATACAATGGGTGCTCAATAAATATTTGAGGCAATGAACCCATTCAATGTATTTAAGATTTTTACAAATTAGTTTTCTGTAATTATGTAATTCTTCATTTATCTTTAATTCTCTGAGTGAAATTCATAACAAAAGCCTACAGAGAGATAACTAATAATTTTTTAAAGCTGTTTCGTCAATAAAGATTTAATTTGATAAGGTTCCGTTTTGGGCTGTTCAGCTGTTGCAGCATGTAAAACTTTTTTTTTTTTTTCTTAATACAAGTAACACAAATATATTACCCCGGTCTAGGAAGAAGAGCAGCAAAAAAATCCCCCCAAATCCAATCATCTTAATAAAATTGCTTTTAACACTTTAACGTAGTGCTCGCTTTTGCAGCACATACACTAAAATTGGAATGACACAGAGATTAGCATGGCCCCTGCTCAAGGATAACACGCAACTTTGTGAAGCATTCCATATTCTTTTTTCAAAAAGACGCTTGCACTAGAGTGTTTATTGCAGCACAAGTCACAATTGCAATGATGTGGAATCAGCCCAAGTGCCCATCAATTCATGACTGTATTAAGAAAATAAAACGTGCTGTATATATACCATGGAGTACTACTCAGCCATAAAAAATGAATTAATCCTTTTGCAACAATCTGGATGGAGCTAGAGACTATCCTCCTAAGTGAAACATCACAAGAATGGAAAAACACCACATGTACTATTAAATGGGAACTAACCAATCAGCACTCATGTGCATAGATGGAAGTAAAACTCAACAGAAATCATGCAGGTGGGAGGGGGGTGGAGGGGATGGGTGAAATCATACCTAATGGGTACAGTGTACGCTATCTGGGTGATGGGAACACTTATTACTTTGACTTAAGCAGCACAAAAGCAATCCACGTAACCAAAACATTTGTACCCCCGTAATATTCGGCAATTAAAAAAATTAAAAAACAAAAATAAAAAAATAAACTCATAAAAACATTTTAATGTATTTTTTGTCTTTTGCAATTTTTATATTACTGTAATAGTATTATAAGTAATGTCTACAGAGACATACCTGTGAAGAAGCAGAGTGAGATTTGAACTCTTACGTAGTATTGGAATTTAATGTCTTTATGTGGATTTGTAAGTTGGGCTAAAAGATCTGAATTTGGACTTTTTAGAAGGAAGAAAAGACTTCTATATATGTTACTCTTCTATTTAACCAATTGTTAGAACAATTAAAATAAAGATTTAGAGTCTTATTTAACCGCTCTCAAGAAAGATGGCTGATGGGAGCCTGAGGCCTGTGCAGGGTACAGGAGAGAACAATTAGCCTGAGTGCTGAGTGCGGGTTGCGGGAGTTAAGGGAAGAGGTTTTACCTTCTGCTTTATACACTTGTGCACTGTTGTAATTTTTTATACTAAGCATGAATTATTTTTATACTAAAAAATAAAATTATCTTCCTTTTGCAAACAATCCTCTGTCGGCATTTAGCTTCCTTAGTTAAAATAAAACCTCCAACACAAGCATGGATATAATCCCCACTTCCAGAAAAGCCTAGAAAGAAATGTAGCCAATGGCCTTGTCCAATCCAAGGCCATTATTGGACAGAGGAGGAAGGAGTCTTAAAATGACTTGTCCACTCTCAGGAGACAGTGGCTGTGGCGAGCCACCCCGACGCCAGCCTTCTCAATAGATACACTGCCTCTTTGGCCTTGAGGGCTCCTGCTTGCTCACCTGGCAACGCACAAAGGCCATCAGCATCCTGCTGTCAGCTAAGAGGTGGGATTTGAGGGTGCAGAAGTGAGTTCAGGTGATTGAATTGGCCTCTCACAGAGCGTTGCCACTGCTAATTGGTGAGCCTGACACACCTTGCCTGTTATCAGCAGGGTTTCCCGATTTTCGTGCCTGGGCTTGCTGACAGCACCCTCCATGCTGCCTTTGAGAGCCGTGCATGCAATGGTGAGGCGGACGGCTGGAACCAGGATGCAGATTGTAACCCTGCAACTCGACTCCTCAATGACTGCTGTGATGTAAAGTGACTGTCCACTTCTCGAGGTTGAAATCTGGCAGGGAGGAGGGAGTGGGAAAAGCAGGGTAATGACGACCAAAGTTGAAATGGCTAGGGCCCATCAAGCCCCTAAGCTGTCATTTTGGAGGCTAGAGAGGAGTGTGGTAGGGTGTGGGCTGAGTTTCCACTTTAAATAGTTGTCCATGTCCTTAACATCTCAGAAGGGATTCATAAACATGTAGTTTTTTGTTTTGTTGCCATGGACTCATTCAGGAAGTCTATTTCTAAAGGTTTGACCTTCTTACCTTTCAGCAACCTGAATCTGCTTCTTTACCTGTAAAAATGGATGAGGTGATCATTAAGGCCCCCTTTGGCCCTAATATGCTATGATTACATGAAATACAGTAAAACATCAATCAACATTTTAGTGAATACAGTTGCTGTTTAATTGGGTTTTCTTGTTTACTGCAGATTTAGAAGAAAATGTTAAAAGTCACATCCATGTACTTATTATGAAAAATAATGTACATCAAATAAGAAATTTGATATACCACTTAATACGACAGTATTAAGGTCCTAATTCTATCAGATTCACTACCTAGAACTGTAAATGTGTGTAGCGGTAAGCAGCACCTTCCTGTACTATACGTCCTGCCCTCATGACACCCAACAGGCAGGGCAGGTACAAATCCATGCTTTACAAATGAGGCCCCAGACTTCAGAAAGGTTGAGTGCCCTGCGGAAGGCCGCACAGCTGGTAAGTAGCAGACTGGAGCTAGAGCCCAATCCATGGGTCCCTTCCATCTGTGGCCGAACGGCTGTGCTTCCTTCAAGGCCTCTCTTCCGGCCACCTCTTCGGCAGTGCTAGGACCTCTGGATCTTGGCCCGAGTGCTGTGCTAACACTTGGGTTGATATTGGCTACTTCCCACCACGAGCTCTGGGGTTGGGAACAGGCCAGCCAGCTTTCCCGGTAGTGAGGTTGGCCTTCCTATTCGTTTCCTGCTGCTGCTGTACCAGATTACCACAAACTTAGTAACTTAAAACAACACAAATTCATCGTATAGTTCGGTAGGTCAGGAGTCCAAAAGGGATCTCAAAGTGTTGGCCGGCTGTGTTCCTTCCTGAAAGCTCTAGGAGAGAATCTGGTTCTGCCTTTTCCAGCTTCTAGGGACTGCCCACATTCCTTGGCTTGTGTCTCCCTTGCAAGGGGCCAGTCGTGTCTTTCTCACATTTCACTACTCTGCCTCCCTCTTCCACACTGAAAGGTCCTTCTCTTTAGATTAAGGTTACCTAGTTAGCAACCTAATTCTATCTACAGCTTTCATTCCCCTCTCCCCAACCCTGCCACGTAACATAGACAGGTTCCAGGTTTTGGCAGGGCTGGGGGGTATGAGAAAGGGATCTGCCTGGTGGGAGAACCCTCTTCCCCAGAAATTAACACTTCAGTAGGGGTTCACCTGTCTCTCTGCCCAGTGCAAAGAGTGCTCATGGACTTTTCTGGGACAGATACCTGGAAGGTGGGTGTCAGGGATGCCTGTGAAGGAAAATCAGAGGCCTCCATAGAGCTGAGAATGTTTGTAAATGTGTGTGCTAAGATCTGTTTGACTGGGAAGGCTGCATGGTGGTGTGTGAGGAGTTAGTTGACCAAGCCTTTGGAGTCAGATCTGAATTAAAGTCTAAGTTTCCAACCACTTATGATGTCACCTAGCAACCAACCTAACCTTCGTGAAACCCAGTTTATTCATCTGTAAAATGGGGATAATACATGCCTTACAGCAGCAGTCCTTTTTGGCACCAGGGACCAGTTTCTTGGAAGACAATTTTCCCACAGCGGGGTGGGTTGGCGGAGCTCAAGCAGTGATGCAAGCAATGGGGAGCGGCTGTAAATACGCGCGCTCAAACGCCACTCACCTCCTACCGTGCAGCACCCCCAGTTCCTAAGTTTTGTGGAAGGCAATTTTTCCACAGACAGGGCATGGGGGCTATGGCAGAGCTCTGCAGCCAGGTCCCTAAGAGGCCATGGACCTGGGGGGTTGGGGACCACAGCCTTACAGGGTTGCTGTAAGGAGGAAGATATTATTTAAGGAAATTCTGACATATAGTTTGAACTCAATAACTATGACTTCTGTTTCTCTTATCTGAATGGGAGCTCAAAACCAATCCTAAGAACCCCCAGAAAGAGCAGGTTCCTTGGGAGAATTCCTAAGAGCAGCTACATGTAAGCCAGAAAGATTTGCCAAGTCATTCTCCTTCACGATAGAACTATTTTTCTATCGAAATATAAATTTCACACTTTATTTGCCAAATGAGCAGTTTTAGGCAAGAATCAATATGACTTGTGACTACACAGTAATCTGACGACTCTCACAGTGAATATATAAAAACCTATCCGTGTAAGTGGTTTTCCCATCAAAATAGTCACCTTGGACGACTACAGTTATTCCCAAAATGCTTAAAACATTGCTGGAACTCCTCTGTGGCCACTGGAATCTCTAGCACGTTCTTTAAAATGTCCTTAAGTTGGCAAATATTCATCTTTCCAGGATAAATTTGGTTTTTAAAAAGAGCTGCCAATTACTTAGAGGCCAGACTGGTGAATATGGTAGATGAGTAACCAGATTAACATTTCCAGTTAATAAGGTGAGATTATAATAAAACGATAATTATTTTAATGTGACTCATAAATTGGTCTTGATAGTGTTGTATATTAAGGTTAAGTAAAGGCGGTATGGTCATGGTAGAGATTAAAGCCCATTTTGGTTGGTTTATGATGTGAATGAGTTCAGGTAGCACTGGGAGTCATTATATATTTAAATAGTATTAAATGTTTCTTTTTATGAAAATCTTAATTATGACATGCTCTGAAATCTGATTTCATAGTATTAAAATGAGGCTTTAAGGAAAAACATTAAAAGGTAATGAAAGCTTTATTCTTTCGGTATATATTCTCATGGGCTTTTGGTCAAGATAAGTAATGATTAGATGAATGAGCTGGCAACCTTCCTGCCCTCTGAAGTCTACTAGTAATTGGAAGCTAAGTAAAGCCTTGTCACATGTTTAAATACATTTAATAATATTCCACCAGCTTCTCCCTAACTGGCTTCTGTGTCCTGGGCAATGGAATACCATGGCATTTTTAACAACGATGAAGAATTTCCCAAAAGCCATTCTTTTTTTTTTTTTTTTTTTTTTTTGAGACAGAGTCTCACTGTGTTGCCTGGGCTTGAGTGCCGTGGCGTCATCCTAGCTCACAGCAACCTCAAACTCCTGGGCTCAAGCAATCCTTCTGCCTCAGCCTCCCGAGTAGCTGGGACTACAGGCATGCGCCACCATGCCCAGCTAATTTTTTCTATATATTTTTAGTTGTCCGATTAATTTCTTTCTATTTTCAGTAGAGATGGGGTCTTGCTCTTGCTCAGGCTGGTTTCGAACTCCTGAGCTCAAACAATCCGCCCGCCTCGGCCTCCCAGAGTGCTAGGATTATAGGCGTGAGCCACCGCGCCTGGCCCCAAAAGCCATTCTTACTCGGCAGGTAGAGACATTGTTTGCCTTCCTTCATGTTAACTTTCCCAACTGTGTCTGCTCTTCATCCTCCAGGGACTTTTTGATTTGCATTTCCTCCATCAACTCCAGTTTCCAATGATCTGATTCATGTTGCTTTTTTCCCCCTATACAGTCATGCACCACATAACAATGTTTCGGTCTACGACAGACTGCATATACAACAGTGGTCCCATGAGATTATTCCGTATTTTGACTGTACCTTTTCTGTTTAGATACACAAATACTGACCATTGTGTTACACTGTGAATTGCCTATTCAGTACAGTAACATGCTGTACAGGTTTGCAGCCTAGGAGCTACCATATAGCCTAGGTGTGTTGTAGGCTGCATGGTCTACTCCATCTAGGTTTGTATGAGTACACTGATGTTCGCACAACAAAATTGCCTAACGATGCATTTCTCAGAATACATCCCCATTGTTAAGCGACGCATGACTACTTCAATAATCTATCGCTCAGATTTAGACCCGTAAAACGCAAATGTCTAAGCAGGCACTTATTGTTACCCTCAGGTAATTAGAGGAGATACATAACTAAATGAGGGCCTGCAGTCTCAGGTCTGTTCGTTGCCTATATGTCCAAAACTCCCAAAAACATGACTAAAACCATTTTGAAGGCAGCATTCCCCTAAATAGGTCTGGTTTAGAGACATCTGAAAAATTTTAAAAACTCCACATCCCCCCTTCACCTCACTCCATCCCAAGAATATTTGCTTTAAAGTTCTGGAATGAACAGAAACTATTTTGGATTAATACTCTATTGGAAATATCAAGGGCTTCACTTTACCACTTTGCCTTCATATTCTACCACGTACCATCTAAAAATAAATGAAAGCTCCATGAAAGGAGGCAGCGAGTCCTGTCTGTTTTGTTCACTGCTGTATCTCTAGTGCCTAGAACAGCGCCTGGCCTGTGCTAAGTGCTTCTTGGTGATTTGCTGAATTAATGCATGCTGTTGAAAGATTTTTATATACAAGTATCTGAAATCTAGTTCTTGGAATTGTCCCTGTAGCTCTCCTGCTCCCACAGGGTACTGAGAGCCAGGGTTGGCCTGCTGGATCTATTGTTTCTCCAGATGGTTCCACTTCCAAAGTCATAACATCCACTCCTCCTTTGAGGATGATGAGGGTCACGTACAATAATACCTTCCATCCTTTCTCACTGTCTACCATCTTTCCAATCTCCTGCTCATTCTCCAATATGAAGAAATCCAGCTCCTGACTCAGTCTTCTTGCCCATGCCTATCTCCTATCACCACACTGGGGAATGAAGATGACCCACCCCCTTGCTAGCCTCATTGCTCATCCCCTCCGACTTCAGTGACAAGCATCTCCACTCACAGGATTCCACTCCACGACTGTACCCTAGTATTGATAGCATGAATAATGGTGCTAATAATCACTAATACCTGAGGGCTTATTATGTGCCACACTCTTCTCAGTGCTACACACACACCTTATCTCATTTAATCTTCTCCAAAAGCCAGTGAAGACACTTGGGTACAGAGGTTTTAAATAAATTTTTAAAGGTCACTCTGCTCAGAAGTGGTGGAATTTTAATTTGAACCCAGTCAGCCTGTACTCTTAACCATCCCTGAGATGAAAAGAATCAAGACTGAAACCCCAGCCCTGCCACTTGTCATACTTTTTGACCTCAAGAAAAATAAAAACCTCTCGAGCCTCAGTTTTCTAATTCATAAAATAGTGGCAATAATAAAGTATATATTAGGAGCTTAGCACAGTGTCTGACATACCACAAATGTGCATTCCATCCATTCCACCAGCAAATGCTTTAGGCCCTCTGGAGCTCCAACCCTGGGCCAGGTGCTGAAGATACAGCAGTGAATAAGACAGGCAAGTTTCTACCTTTCAGTATCTGCACAGCACTTGGTAGGTGCTCAATAAATACTTGAACCAAACCCTCAGGGAGGTCATCTACTCTCGAAGAGGTCTCCAGCCTCCACTCTGCCTCTGTTCAATCAACCAGTTATTCTGCTACAAAGTATTCCAATGAGGGCCCTTTCCTGATTAAAATCCTTCAGTGGATTCCTCATTGCCTCAGAGATAAAATCCTTAATTTCTTAATTATGTAAATTTAACACAATAGGCGAGAACACCTAAAGGAAAGTGACTCAGTTTTTTCCCCCTTTTGTAATGAAAGCTTTTCTTCATATGAAACCTATTTGGAAGCTTGAATTGTAAACCAGATCGGTGTAGACCAATTGTGGTTAGGAGCACGAGAACTGGAATCACCAGTTTGGCATCCTGTCCCCTCCCCACTCCCATCACACACAGCTGCAACTCCTAAGCCAATACTAGGGGTTCTGTGAGAGTTTGAAAAGCTAATTGTAGGACACAGCTGATTTATGGTTATGAAATCAATTGCTTCACAATTTAACGAACTCCCCGGTCCCCCCTGATAGAATCTGGCAGTTACCTACCTGATCATTCAATATCCATTGTCCCCCTTCTGCTTTGTTCATGGCAACATGCACAGCCCCAGGTGATGGTTCACATTTGGCTTAAGTCAACTGTGACCATCCTGTTGCCTACTTTTATAGCTTTCCTTCTACGCATGGGTAGCCATGCCACCCGGTTCTGGCTGATGACCCTAAGAAGGAGTCAACTGCGAGAGTTTCCGATTAAGTTTTTGATTTCCCAATAAAAGAACTAACACTACGCGCTGCTCTTTCCCCTTTCTTCCTGTTTTAGACATGAATACGATGTCTAGAGTTTCAAGTCATTTTGCAACTACAAGGCCATCAGCTAACACTAAGACTAGTGAAACAGAGAGGCAGAAGAGAAAGCCTGGCCCCTGAAACACAAAGACATATAGGTAAAAACTGCCTCATTTTAAAGAATCCTAATATATTTCCACTGTAAAGTCTGAAAAAGTAAAATGCAATGTTTTGAATTAAAGATTCAGGGCAGAGATATGAGTGATGCCCTACAAAAAGCAGCAGCATACTTAGAACAAGATGTTGGGGAAAATACTTTCAATGCTCCTGAGACCATCTTCAGGTGTTGGGTCCACAAGTGCTTTCTGGCCCCTTGCCACGCACATCCCTCTGTCCTGCAACTTTACAGGACGGTCTTTGTACACCATCTCTGACACCTCCCGCTTTCCCTTGAGATTTCTATCTTCTTTTGCCTGCTCTTTGAAAATATGCCAAATTAATAATCTTTTACATGAAAAGTCGGACGGTTTTTGATTTGGGTTAACAATAACTTTTCATAAGTTCATGACTAAAATAAAAATAAAATATAAGAAGTAAAAATTATTTCAAAGTTCCTCTCTTTGAGGATAAGAGAGCTTCCTTGAGCTACTTAATACTAGAAAAGAATTTCTGTTTTATTCTGATATTGATGGTTTCTTCTGTTCTCAGCTCATGTTCTGGTAAAAATACGAGATATTAGATCTCTTAAAATTCAGCAACTTGTAGCTCCACTTAAACATGTAAAAACTACTAAATTAGTAAATTTTTACTGTGTGAATAAACTAATATTTAAAATATTAGACACAAAACAATTTTATGCAGAATCCAAATTGTACATAATTCACATTTATATTTCTAAACAAGCTCGTATTTGTATTACTTTTACAGTTTACAAAGTGCTTTTTATATACATTTTCTCATTTGTTATTCAAGACAAACGTATGTGATATTATTTTACAGATGGAAATAAACCCAGACATTATTCAGCACTTTAACTATATAGTGTAGCCCTGAGACTTTAGATCTGCAAAAGGGTTTAATAATGGAAACACCATATACATTTCAATTTTTATCACCATTTTCAAGTTTCCTATTTTCTTAACAAAAGAAAACTATGAAAAAAGTTTTTCCCCATAAAATAATGGAAAATATTATAGTCAGTCTATATGAACCCAATGAGTAAGGTTCACCAGAAGCAAAATCTATTTGGGAGTTCTGTAATGTTACCTATACACAGGGTAGCAGCACCAGAACCACATTAGACCAACACTCCTTTTTCTATTTTAGAGAAACTAATGCAGGGCACTCCTGCTGCCTCGAAGACCGATGTTCATATATTAATATAGTGTGAAACTGTGTAGGTGGCCAGGAAGGATACAGAAAAATACTTCATCCAAATTTGGAGTTATAGGGCCTGATTATCCCAGTGTAAACCTTATAGGGACTTGACAATTTGTTCGTATGTCTTATCTTTAGTCACAATTTATTTCTCTTTCCCCGTTTCCCTTTCTCCGGAAGCACCTTATACCATTTAGACTGGAAATTCCAATAGGTAGCCTTTCTTTCTGAATTATCTTCACTACTGTACAATTGTTATTTTCAGAATTTTCCTTTCCTTATTTCTAAATCTCAAAGACATTTCTTTATAGTAGACGGGGGAGCTATAGCTTATATTCACTGCCAGAAAAGGGTCAGTTCCAGTGTTAATTTCCCAGCAAGCAAACAGCTGAGAGAAAAGTTGAACAGAAAGGAAAAGAACAGTGATAGCTGGCAGAGCAGTGACACCTGCACCCAGAAAGCTGTACTACAGTTCAATACTTGTGGCTCTCCTTTGTTATTGCTCTGCTGACTTAAAGAGGAAAATTCTGGCTGATTGCAAATTCAAAGCATATCAGTATGTTTAAATCATTGGTTCAACAAATCACTCTTTTTAATGTTATAATGTTTTTATTGCATTTGGGGACACGTTTAGTAAGTATCTTGAGCGTGAGGCCTTGGCTAGGTATTCCTTTCGCACTAGAAATCAGATTCTCTGGCACAACTCCATTGCCCGCAATGGTATTTATCAAAACTACAAATGCCAGCACATTGAGTATTTCAATAATGTACTCAGTTGCTCATACCTAAATATCTCCATTAGCTATGAAACAAACCAAAGGTAAATGCTGAATACATAGTACAATCAACAGATTCTTCACAGAAGAAAGCAATAAGAGACTAATTTACTACAACATGTCACCTGTTCATTAGTTCTTCGATAATATTACTCAGGCTATTTCAAGGATAATACAATTTATGCACCACTACCCATGTTTTCTCAACATTTTTTATCTAGGTTCTAAAGGGCTTAAACAAGGATGCATACAGTCAGACTTGTTTTTATAAACTTTTGATGTTTCTTTTGCTGTGCACCTTACTATAAGGAATACATGGAGACGAGAACAAATATACAATTGTCATTAATGGTTATATGAATTTTGCTTATATGGCTAGTTGCTTATATGGATGTTGTGAATGACAAGATAAAATAACAAAGTCTGATAAACTCTTCCAGAGGACAAATATACAATTAAGTCATTAGTGGTTATATGAATTTTACTTATATGGCTAGTTGCTTATATGGATGTTGTAAATGACAATATAAAATAACAAAATTTGATAACCTTTTCCATGTCCTGTGAACTTTAGTCCACTTACTGCATAACTTGATTCAGTCAGTATTTATTAGTTTTAAAAAATGGTTTTTAAAAGCTGCAAACCACACTTTATTACATATTTCTGAATCGTGAGAGGGTAAACTGTGACACACTTCCCTTGTGCCACTGAATCTTTTGGGGAGAAAAGTTCTGTAATAAAAGAAGAGTTTCCAAACTCTTTTTTAAAAAAGATTAAATATTGTTCTATGATTAACCATCATTCTACAGTCCCTTTTACCCAAGGCATGGTCCCTGGTGCATCTTTTTGAGGTTTAGTTTCTGGGAATTTTTCAGCAAACCTCTCTCGTGCTTTGTCCCAGTTTTTTTTGTTCTTGCTTTGGAGAAGATGAACATCTTCAATTGAGGATGGTTTGCCTGTCCCCAAGCCTGCATGTGTTCGCCGAAGCTGAAGCTGGATCTGTAACCAAAAGTTAAGTAGAAGACTTATTTTAGAGTATAAACACACTGAAATCTGCTGTGTCCAACTTGGTACTCTAATTTTTTGATTTATTAAAGATTGATGCAAAAGAAAAACCTGTTAAATGCATCAAATACATAGAGGAATATACACACTATCAAAAACGGAACTTAAACTCGTTTTTCTACATTGTCTTGCCTGTTAATAACAGGCAACTCTACAGAAAATAGGGTGCTCCTTAAACAGCAATCACCAAATTTCATTTACATGCTGAACAGAACTAGAAATAAAGGCAATGGACATATTTAAACCTACTGTCCTATCCTCATTTAAGTAAGTGAACAAGTAGGCTAAACATTAAGAGTTTTAATGAGAATTCGATTATTTTCCTAACAGAAGGGGAGGCCTTCCCAATATTTTAAGAACATTAAAACCTACCAGTTACTGAATGCTTAATGTAAGGTACCATATTTAGGGGCTTTATTTTCAAGACATCCCTGAAAAACTGTTCTTATAATTCCCATTTTTACATAAGAAAACTGAAGTCCAAACCTGCCCAAAGCCACACAGCTAGCAGATGGTAAGAGCACATATTCTAGCCCAGGTCGGACTACAAAACTTTTGTTCTTTTCATTGTACCTCAATGAAAATGAGAAAACTATTATATACTCACACTCATCAATCAATTATTTCTTTAGGTACCAAGCAGTTATGAAAGTTCTGTAGTCAGGTTACTTTTTAAGGTTTTTGTGAAAGATAACCCAAACCTCCTATGAACTATGAGACTACAGAATTAAAACACTATTTTGTTTTCCAGACATTACTCTCTATATGTATGTGCATGCTGTAATTCTTGAACCTAATAGATTCTGCAGCTAATACAGAATCTGCCTGTTTGTAAAATAACACTGTGATTGTTCCTGCAATGTTCAGTACCAGGTACAGTAAAGAAGTCATTAAAAACCACTAAAAGGCCAGGCCCAGTGGCTCATGCCTATAATCCTAGCACTTTGGGAGACTGAGGGAGGACAACTGCTTGAGGCCAGGAGTTTGAAACCAGCCTGAGCAAAAGCAAGATCCAGTCTCTGTGAAAAAATAGAAAAATTAGCCAGGCATGGTAGCTGAGGCAGGAGGATGGCTTGAGTCCCAGAATTTGAGGATGCAGTGAGCTATGATGATACCACTGCATTCCAGCCCAGGCAACAGAGAGAGAGAACCTATCAAAAAAAAAAAAGGAAAAACAAAAACAAACCAAAAAACCCAACTAAAAGACAGAAGAACTTTGGCTCAGGAAATACCACTTACTATCCCAGCTTTGATGTAGGAAAAAACTCTAAACAAGGCTTTCTAGAAACATAAAATAGAAAATAAAACACACATACATATTTGGTAATTGTGAACGCCACGAAGGCAGTAATCATGTCTGTTTTGCTGGCTACTATATTCCTAACACTTAAGGCAATGCCTGGCACATTATGTCACACAGTGAATGTTTTCTGTAAGAACGAATGCATGAAAGAAAATGCAAGTCTTACCGGAGTTTTCATTCCTCCACCATCCTTTCCCAGTCCCTCTCCTTTTTTCCAACCCATCTTCTCCAACATCTTCCGACCTTTGTTGCTATCAGTAATTTCACTTTGAGGAAAATTAAGAGGACAGTTAATTTATAAAAGATGTTTTAGGCCGCATTTATAATAAATTCATGAATTAAGAATTGGTATTACTACTTTAGAAAACTGGCATTACCTAATAAAGTTGAAGGCACACAAATTCTACCCCTACACATACTACCTAACAGAACAGCATGTACATATGCATCAAAAGACACAAGAATGTTCTTCTAGCAAATGTAATAGAAACAAATCGGAAACAATCCAGACGTCCATCAATGGTTAAAATGGATAAACTGTAGTATAGTCATACAATAGAATATTACACGGCAATAAAAATAAACTATACCTAACAAAATGTGAGATAAAAAGAATACAGACACAAAATAAACACTGAATTGTTCCATTTATTTACAATTTTAAAATAAGTAAAATTAATCTACTGCTGCCAGGCTGGTGGTTACCTCTGGGGAGGACACCAGGACAGTGATTGGGAAGGGCCAAGGAGGGTAGGCTTCTGGGGTTACTGAAATCTTCTATTTCTTGTCTAATAAATGTATATTCTGCAATGCATTAATCTTATGATGTATCATTAAGCTATATACTTTTTTTTTAGTTTTAATTTTCAGCCTATATCGTGCTTTGATAGCTACTTATGATTTATATATTTTCTGTACATATGCTATACATTAATTAAAAGGGTAAAGTGAAATAAAACCTCTCCCTCACTAACTGCATTTTGTCCTATGATTTTGTATTCTGCTAATTTAAGGATGTTTTAATTTTATGTTCTATCAGATTATCTTTTCAGTTCTACAGAATGTGCTAAATTAGCTCTTCAATAACAACAAACCAAACATTGTCAAACCAATGTGTTTCATTTTTTATTTCTACCTTATTTAACTCTAATGTGTGTTGCTTAGTGTATCTAACTTGTAATATTACATTGCATCAAATATAGTACTGATGATAGATCTGACTCCAGCAATTGTAAAATGCATTGTAATTTATGTACCATTAAGAAAACACTGCCACCATTTATAATTATAAAACACTATAAGTACTACAGAATCAATGAAATAGGATGTTTAATCAAAATTTTATAATTAGTTACCAGTTCTACATGAAAGATTTAAATTTTAACTAAACCCAAAATTTATATTGAGAAAGAAAAAAAATTTAGCTAGTATACGATTAAATGCAGAAATATTATCATATTGTAGGCCTCAAAATCACATTTTTCATCTATATTAAAGCTCCTTTACCAAGAGACTATAACAGTATTTCAGGGTCAAGAACAATACGTATATTAGAGTGTTAAAATAATTACAAAAAATACCAGTTCATACCAATTTCTTACTAGTCCAGGCTTTTAGATATCTAGTATATAAAAGTATACTCACTCAATTGGGTGGTTAGAATGTTAGCTATGCATATATGAATGTTTAAGTATATGTGCTCATGTACATTCTCAGCAATTTTCTTGGGAAACATGGAATTCTAATATTAGAAGAAAGTGTAAATAGACTTAGTGTTTCCATCCTGTTCTGAAACCATTCCTTTAGCTACTTATTAGAATACATAACCCTGTGAGTCAGACCACCCTATGAATGTGATTATGGAACAAAGAAAGTTTCAAGCAATTATAATTCAATACTTACGAATGAACAGATGCAGGAGCATCATCTCTTTGGAAAGTTCCTTCACTTCCAATCTGCTCCCTACGTTTTCCAGCTCTATCTTTATATTTTGGATTCTTCAACGCCTTTTCATCTTCGTAGTCTATATTCTTAACAAACACAAAATACTCATTGAAGAAAAGAAAGTTGATAAATAAAAATGCAATGTCTGTACATTTGCCTTACTTAACAAATGTGGTTCAATGTGGCTTTTATAAACAATGAAATAAAGCTATGATAGAAAGACAATTGTGATATTAGATATGCTATTTATATTCTATCCCCTTTAAAATTTTCACATTATTTGAAGTTCTACTATAACATAAATATAGATGGTAAAAAGATAATATGGTGAAAACATAGTATATTTTGACTTAATGCTGTGTTCATATGACATTGTCATATGAACTACCAGAATTCGAAGAAAAATACAGAACCCTTTAAGTTAGGAAAAAAAATCATTTCCCCCTTTCTCTAAGGAACTGAAAGTTCCAAAGGACCTAAAGTAGTTTGATACTGTTTCTTGGAAAGGAAAAATACACAAAGACTTTTAAAAATGAGAAAAAGGCAAATACCCTTTTACCCTGGCAATAATAGCTTTTTGCTTCCATACCACTCCATTTATAGGACTCAACAGTCAGTTGATCCGTACTGACTAAGAAGAGTATGTTAAGTTCCATGCTAGGGGATGGAATGCAAAGAAATTTATAATCCCAGAGGGAAGACACGCATAATCTTTAGCTGCTACAGTATGACTGGTTCAACAATAAAGGTATCCACAAGGTGTGACAGTAGCACAAAGAAGAGGCAGTCAGTTCAGCTTGGGGCTCCAGAGAAGGCTTCCCTTCCCTTTTGTTATTACTGGTTGACCTTTATATAAAAAGAATGACATTCATCCAGACACATGCTAGGGGCTGGAGAGCAACTCAAGGAAAGTACTACAGAAGTTTTTACTTAATTTTGCTTTTAAACAGAGAAGAAAAATATATAATTAACTACCCTAGTGAGTTTTTCCCCCAGATGATAAAATTGAGTTAAAATTTGAGAAGATTTTCATCTCTCTTTACATGTCTTCTATTTTCCTCCCAAACTGGTCTACCTTGACATTTTTCCTGTTGTGATTTCTCTTAGTAAAACACGAACAGCAAAAAATATGATTTTGCAGAAAAATATGTAATTTTTTGGCAGCAACTTCTTTTTCCACGTCTTTATGAAGTATAAAAAAGCACTGGACAAATATACTTAAGACCTAAATTCTATATCTAGCTTTATTATTTAGTAGCTGAGGATCCTGAGCTTTAATTTCTCTGGAAATATTAATATTCACTGAAAATATTAATTACCTTCCTGGTCTACTTATAAGATTAAATGGTAACTTTTTAAAAACTGCTTTACTGAGGTATAATTAACATACAACAAATTATGCATATTTAAGAGTGTATAAGACACTTTTGAGATTTATATACCTATGAAACTACCACTAGCAAGATAATAAACATATTCTTCTCACCCAAAATTGTCCCTGTCCCTCTTTGTAATCTAGCCCTCCAGACCTTCCTTATATATCATTCCTCCCCATGTCCAAGTAACCACTGATCATCTTTCTGTCACAGTATGTTAGTTTGCTTTCCTATAAGTTTATATAAATGGTACAACAGAGCTCTCCCCTTTCTTCCTTGTAGTTCTCAAAAATAACCGTGGCATATGCTGGAATGCAATATCCTGAGATAAGGAGGGACTAGCTGGAACAGCCAGGGCTCTGTTCTAGTCCCCACCTAGAAATAGGATGTCCTTCAACATTTTAGCCCAGTGAGTTACATGCCTCCAGGGTATGTAACCCAAGGTAGGCTGTTTCCTAGGGTCCCTCATCTGCTGTGCCAGTGGGGCACACAGTCAAGATTCCATCTGCCCAGAAGGCAGCTTAACTGGTTCACAATGAATCCTAGGGCTTCTGTTGTCCATTGCTGCCTATTTTTAAGTAATAAATCTGCTTCATGTTGCATATGAATGTGTTCTATCTCACAGAACTCAGACAAGTTGAAAACCAGTGCACAGTGAACTTGCTCCACAAGTGGAAAGCATAGTGTATATACTCATTTTGTCTGGCTTCTTTCACTCAACATAATTATTTTGAGATTCATCCAGGTTGTAGCTTACATCCAAGTTCCTGCTTTTTAATTGCTAAATAGCATTTCACTATATGGATATATTATTGTTTGCTTATCCATATATGATGGACATTTGAGTTCTTCCCAGTTTTTGACTATTGCAAAAAAAAATAGCTATTAACATTTGCTTACTAGTCTTTGTATGAACATATGTTTGCATTTCTCCTGGGTAAAATCTTGGAATGGAATGGCTGAATCATGATAGGTGTACGTTTAACTTTTTAAGATACTACCAAACTATTTTCCAAAGCAACTGTACCATTTTACATTCCCACCAGCAATGTGAGTTCCAGTTCCTCTGCATCCCTTCTAACACTTGTTATAGTCAGTTTTTAAAATTTTAGCCATTCTGATAGTAGTAGTATCTCACTATGGTATCTAACTGTGGTTTCAATTTGCATTTCTCTAAAGACTGGTGACAGTAAACAACTTTTCATGTGTTTATTTGCCATCTGCCTATATTCTGTGGTGGAATGTCTATTCAAATCTTTTGCCCAGTTTTTAATTGAGTTGCTTTCTTATTATTGAGTTTTGAGGGTTTTTATGTATTCTCGATATGTCTTTTACCAGATATATGATTTGCAAATATTTTCCCCAGTCTGAGGCTTATCTTTTCATTCTCTTAAAAGTGTCTTTGGAAGAGCAAAAGTTTTCAATTTTGTAGAAGTGCAAATTATCAATTTGTTCTTAGGAATTGTGCTTTTGGTGTTAAGA
>RJWJ010028929.1:0-21597 GCA_004363605.1 Indri indri | reverse complement strand
TATTTTATATATGAAAGCAAAACAAAGGCTTTCTCAGATATTCAGTAGGTGAAGTTAATCATCAACAACAGATGTGCACTAAAAGAAACACTAAAGGAAGTCATTCAAGTATCTGGGAACTGATACCAGATAGAAATCTGGATATACACAAAGTAATGAAGAACCCTGAGATGGTAACTATGGAGATAAATACTTTTTCTAATGGATTTTACTATTAATCATTCACTTAATAATTGATTAATTAATATTAGCTCATTGGCAGTTAAAAGGTACACACACACACACACACACAAAGTTGTGGTCGGCAGAATAATGCATCTCCCCAAAGATGTCAATGCCTTAATAATTGACCACCTATGAGCATACTAAGTTATATAGCAAGAGGGACTCTGCAAATGTGTTTAAGGTTATAGACATTAAGTAGGAAGAGCATCATGGCAAAATTATATCTGTCAAATCTATGAATATTTGGAGCCAGTGAGACCAATCAATTGATGTTTTAAAAACAGAGAACTTTCTCCAGCTGTAAGAAGAAGAGGAAGGCAGAAGAGATGAAGCAGAAAAGAAATGTCAAAAATATTCCAAGTATGAGAAAGAGTTTAACATGCTGCTGCTGGCACTGAGATATACAGACCCATGGTCAAGGATCAGAGAGGAGTCACTCAAGGGTAATGGCAGCCTTTCCAGGTGACATCCAACTAAAAAAGAGGATCTCAGTCCTATTGAGGAAAGAGACTGAATTCTGCCAACAACCTGAGTTATATCAATAGAGATTCTACCCCAGAGCCTCCCAAAAGAAAGAGTCCTGCCAACACCATGATTGTGGTTTTGTAATACCCTGAGCAAATCCAGCATAGCCTACATGGATTTACGACATACAGAAACTGTGAAATAATAAATTTGGGTTGTTTCCAGACAGCAAATTTGTGACAAGTTGTTACAGCAGAAATTTAAAAAAACAAACAAACAAAAAAAAACTATTATGAGGCTTATACTTTATGTAAAAATGTCCGATGAAATTACCACAAAGGCTGGAAGGGTATATCGTTATACTATATACGTGAAGCAGCGTAACATTATTGAAGGAAGACTGAAAACTAACTACTGAAAAAATATAACAATGAGTTATAGTTAATGAACCAAAACAGGAAATTAATTTAGTCATAAAAATCCTCAAAAATTAAGGGGGCAGAAATAGAAGAAAAAAGGAACAAAGAACAGACAAAACAAATAGAAAATAAACAGCAAGATTGTAGATTTTAAACCCAACTAAATCAATAATTCATGTAAATTGTGTAATACTACAATTCAAAGGCAGGGATTTTCAGAATGTATTTTAAAAAATGAAAGATCCAACTATATACTCCCTACAAAAACCTGCTTAAATGTAAATAAACATTTAGATTAAAATTAAAAGGAAGGAAAAAGATACCATGTAAATACTAATCGAAAGAATGTTGGGTAAACCACACTAATATCCGTCAAAGTAGATTTCAGAGGTAATAATATAATCTGGGATAAATAGAATCATTTCCTAATGAGAAAGTAGTCAATTCATCAAGAGAAAATAAAAATTATAAACTTTTATACATATAATAACAGAGCTTCAAAATGCAAGAAGAATAAACTGATGGAACTGCAAGGAGAAATAGACAAATCCATAATTTTAGAAATTAAACAGCTCCCTCTCAATAACTTATAGAGCAAATAGACACAACATTACAAAGCATATAGAAGACAAGATTAACATCCTCAGCTGACCTTAACCTAATTGAATACTGCCAAAACTCCAACCAACAGCAGCAGAATATACATTCTTTTTCAGAGCACAAGTACTGTACTTTAAAAGATCTAAACCAAAAAAAAAAAAAAAAAAAGTGGTTTCTGACCATATTAGAATCAAATTAGAAAATCATGACAGAGTTATGTCTGGCATATCTATGAATATTTGGAAGCTAAATAACACAATTCTAAATATTCCATAGGACAAATAAAAAATCAAAAGGGAAATTGCAAAATATTTTAAACTAAATGGCAATGTGCTCATACATAACATATTAAAGTTGGGAAATGTACTTGACACAGTACATATAGGAAAATCTTGAGCACTAAATGCATGCAACAGAAGAGAAGAAAGGTTTCAAATAAGTGTTCTCAAACTTAACTTTAGTAAAACAAAACAAAACAAAAAGAGTAAATTAAAACCAAACAAGCCAGAAAAGATAAAATAAAAAAGATCAGATTGCAAATCAATAAAACTGGGGACAAAAAGAAAAAAACAAGTATAAAATCAAAGAAAACAAAAGGTTTTTTTTTTGAGAGATCAATATATCTGATAAAACTGTAGCCCAACTGGTCAAAAAAGAGAAAGAGAAAAATTAATTCTTGATAAAATCTCAAAGTAATCCAGAAAAAGGTTACTTTTTCAACCTGATAAAGAGCATCTCTCAAAAGCCTACAGCTAACAACACATTTAATATTGAAAGAATGAATGCCCCACCTTCCCAAAGTTTAAGAACAAGGCAAGGATGGTCACTTGCATCACTTCTACTCCACATTGTACTGGAGGTTCTAGCCAGTACAATAAGGCAATGGGGAAAAAAGGCATATAGATTACAAAGGAAAAAATAAAATGTCTTCATTTGCAGTGACATGATTTTCTATGTAGAGAATCCTAAGGAACCTAGCTATAAGCTAACTCTACGGTAAGTATAACTATAAGCAAATTTAGTAATGTTTCAGAATAGAACATTATCTTTCTATTAATACTTACACATAATGTCACAATTAGAAATTAAAATTAAAAGATAATGTGGTTCATAACAACACTGAAACATATGAAATATTTAGAGACGTATTTGGCAAAAGATTAGCTAGGACTGTATACAAAACTCTTCAAAACACAGCAAGCGTATGTAAAGACATTCAGTAGCCTGAGTCATTAGGGAAATGCAAATTAAACTCACAATGTGAAACCATTAAACATGTATAGAATGTCCAAACATAAACGTTCTAACCACATGAAGGTTTTAGTAAGGATGTGGAACAGCTGGAATGCCCATACACTGCTTCTGGAAATGTACAATCACTTTGAAAGACATTTTTGAAGTTTTTTTAAAAAGCTAAGTGCATACCTACCATATGATCCTACCCTACCTCTCACAGGTATTTGCCCAAGAGAAATGAAAGCATATGTGCATACAAAGGCTTATATATGAACATGTATAGCAGCTTTATTTGTAAGCCAAAAATTTGAAACATCCCAAAAGCCATTTGGGTGAACGGGTAAGCAATTTGTGAAATATTCTTAAAATGATTATTACTGAGAAATACAAAGGAATGTCATATTTTTTCATGGGACAATGTGAATGAATCTTAAAATAATTCTGCTGAATGAGAAAAACAGTGAATTCAACCAAACAAGAGTATTATATTTGCTTCGTGGTTACATTTATATAATTTCTACAAATTTTTGTAGGTGATGCATATATTTGCTATAGTCATTATCTTGATTATGGTGATTGTATGTACACACACACATACACATACATATCTATATATATTTATATGTATAGATATAAATGTATATCTACATTTTAAATGTGTGCAGTTTATTGTATATCACAAACTGTTAAAATACATTCAAGATAACTGGCATTGGATAGGTAGATTGGCAGTATAAGGGGGAAATGTCCTCAAGGTAATAGTAAAATAATTTGGATTATGTAACCTAAAAGAAAACTAAATAGAAATAATTAACAAATAAAATATCTTTGTGATTAAGGAAATCACATTTTTGCACAAAATAATTAAAAACTGGATAAATCATTCCAGAAATTATAGACTGCCTCCTCTATGCAAATCTCTAAGATGTACCTTACGGCTGTAAAATATTACCTTTTTTCTTGAAGGATTAATGTTCTAATCTGTGAGATAACTTCACATCAAAACAGATTATTTCAAGTCAGTGGGAAAGATACACTGTTAGGGTTATAGAAATGGAGTTGGTTTATAGTTAAACTGGAAAAATTCTATCAATATCTTCAAAGATACTTGTATGGCGGGTATTTGACTTTTGGCCAAGGTAAGGACATTGGAATTTACTATGTACCAGAAACTTCCCTAGCAACTCCCAAAGTCTTTTTCTGAAGTGACCATTTGCACCTGACCTAAACAATTTGTGAAGCCTGGTTTGATTCCTTTAGGGTTCCCAGCTAAGAGTTTCTTTGAGCTGCCCCATTCAGATCTTGTCTTAAGCTGAAGATATAGCCCCATCTTGTGTGCATATTGGGCTCTTGGAAATCTTGTGCAGGGGATTGTTGACTGCATTCTTTTTCTCTGGCTGCACCGTATTCTTTCCTCTAGAATAAAACTTTTACATGAGTGTAGTTAGCTTTCCATATCCACAAGTTCCTCATCCAAGGATTCAATCAACCATGGATTGAAAATATTTGAAAAAAAAGTAATAAAAATAATAATACAACAATAAAACAATACAAATTTAAATATAGTATAACAGCTATTTGCATAGTATTTACATTGGTATTAGACATAATAAATAATCTAGAGATGATCTAAAGTATATGGGAATAATGTGCACAGGTTACATGCAAATATTTGGACATTTTATATAAGAGACTTGAGCATCAGTGGAATTTGGTATCCTAGGGGTGGGTAGTGGGTTCTGGAATCAATTTTCCACAGACATAGAGGGATGACCGTACTCTGTGGAGTCTGGTGAATCCTTTCAAATACCTGAACTTGGGAAAAGTTTACAGAGGTGAACCTAACAGTATGGGATCTCATGGAGCAAAATCTTGTAAAAAGGAAGATGAAACTGAGAATTGCTTGCTAGAAATGACACTTGGACTAAGTCTTACAGGGCAAATGGAAATGAGCCTGGCAGAGAGGAAGAGGAAGGGAGGGAAAAGGGAGGGAGAGAGGGATAATGAATCATGTTTTAGACAAAGATTGTACACTTTTCATCCTAGTAAAATTAAGTGCACCTGCATAAAGAGGAAAAACATACTGTACTTAAGAAGACGATCTAGAACATGGAACTAGTTTTACTTACAATCGAGTGGTTATTTAATTTGTATATAATGTGAATTAAACTCTGATGTTTATCTTCACTGTTATAAACACACATGCTCTGGATGCCTACACTTTTATTAAAAGACATAGGAAATGACACAAACAAAAGATGAAGGCAAAAGATACTGGTCATAAGTAACTTTCAATGTGAATAAAATACTGACACTGGTTCCTAAATTGTCTTTTAGTGAAGCACAGAACTCAAGAACAGCAGAACGGAACTCAAGAATGTCTCTGCGAAATAATTTAGATATTAATTGTCCTGAACGCCTTTCATCTCCACACTGCAGATGATATCTTGATGGTACCTTTTATTTTATTCATTTATTCTATGAGATGGTAAAATTTTGCTTTGTTGCAGTATCTTATGTCCCCATATAGATTTCTTAAGGTTGGTGGTGTTCTTTTCACCAATGACAAGATACTCTTATGTATTTATCAACCAAATGTTAAAGGAAAAAAATACAAAGACCAATCCCTACTTGACCGGAAGATTGCTATCCTGGAGACGGATGAATTTAAGTGAGGATCTGATACAACAGTGAGAAAATTCTGCCTTCTCTTTTAACCAGGGATTAAAAGCAATATGCTGAAAAATGAATACATGCTTTTCTACAGCCTTTCAAATATGATATTATGCCAGTAAATATACTTAGGAAATCTGAGTAAAAGAGAAATAGAGATTTAAGGGAAGGAAGGAATTATTTTAACTACTCATATCAATCACTTATGTGGAGGAGAGAGGGAAAGAAATCTGTGCCTATATTGTGTAGGTGATCTATCATTTCTGTCTATAATATCTATCTAGTTTTTATAATCTGAACTTCTCTAAAATAATGGCTAGTTAAAAGTTAAGGAGAATAAATATTTTTATTTTCTTACATTCTCAGACAGTTACTCTTAGAAATTTAATGGTATCATTGGGGAAAAAATAAAATTAGAAAATACTCTGGTTTTATTAAATGCTTCTTTATTGGCATGGGTAAATTATATATTGTATATTATATATTATTGTTACAAATTCCTTCCTAATTTTCAGTTATTAAACTGATTTAAAATAGCTGTCTGCATGATTAATTCAATTATATTATTGATAAACAGGAGCCTAGTTTGCTGTCTTTTATACTTATATATGCTTTACATTATAAAACATTATATACGATTTAAAGAAAAAATTGACTTAATTTTTCAATTATTATACAAAAGTATTTTCCTCATTTTCTTGACTTTAAGAAAGGGCTACAATAGGTAGTAATACAGAATCACTGCCTGGGAGTCACTGAGGGAATAAAGTATACTATACATTCGGACACCCATTTGCACAAATATCTCTGGCCATTATCATCTGCTGTTGATTTCAATGTTCAAAGGAAGACCAAAGACACAATTGCTTTAAAATTGTACTACCAAGTGTTTTTCATCCAATTTCAATTGTTCCTGCCTCCATTACCCCAAATTCGTACCTGCCGTTAGTGGATCATTCTTCACAAATTTACGAAAGATTCAGAAAATAATGAATCATTTTACCCCAGAAGAACATTTTATAAAAATAACTCTCTAATGACTGTATTTTAAATTTAGAGGCTATTTTCAGACCTTTCACCTATGAACATTTTCTGTGTAGTATGGAGCACATTTATTTAACTGCTAGGAATCAAGTGGCAGGGGAATATATGGGGGTTAAAGCAAGAGAGACACCACTGATCCTCTTTTAAAAGAGTGTGACCATGATGTGCGTAGAAGTGGGCATGTTTGTGTATATGCATAGTACAATTATCTAATCAAAAGAGTGCATGAATTTATAGAAAAGATGACTAGCCAATTCAGAAAATGTCTCTGTTGATCTGCTTTTGAAAGATTTCACGTCGTGTGTCAAAGTCAAGCAAGGCGGATAATAAATGGAAGGCAGTCTTTGGGAAGCCAGTGAACAGAAAAGCTTTAGGCAAATTGAAAAGTTTACCTGAAGATCCAATAAAAAGCAGAGATAAGCACATATAAAAATACAGAAAAAAATATTTGAGAGATATCAAGAATACATGGACATTTGCTAGGTGAGGGAAATCAGCTAATTGAAAATAGAATGCTGATGTTATGTAGAATTTCTCACAAATTATTTACCAAACCTACATGTGAATTTATTCCCATCCTCATTCATTTTTTACTCATTTCTTCCAAGTTCAGATTAAAAGATATCCTCCTTATGTTCAATGAAAGTCTTTCTCAAAAATGTCCTAAAACTCCAACCATATCCTATAGTCTTTAACTCAACTTTGTAGTTTCTCATTTAATATTTAATTCCAACAACCTGAAGTAATAGGTCTCTATTTTCTGTACTTTCATTCTTGGATGAATGTCCATGTACATTATTCTTCCATTTATTGTAATCAGAAGTTTACCCAGGCTCTGCAAGTGATATTGTTCACCCTGATGTCTCTTATAACTTTGTAATTGCCAAAATCAGCAGATGTGTTTTCGTTTACAACTTATCGGTCATCTCTGCTTGAATTTGCTACATTGAAAAACCTAAAACCCTCACTGGAAGTCTTGAAATTTTGCTTGATTCTTCTTGCCTCTGTGACACAGGTGTAACATGTTAACTTTGTTTCAAATATGACCTTATTATATGCCTTCCTCTTCATTTCCTCATCCTTTAGCCCAGGCCTTAGTTATCTCTCCCTCGAACTCACTTTATCTCTTTGCCTATATCCTTCTGCCAACTTCCTTGCTCTCTAGCTTACTTTCTTCTTAATGGTAGCTCATCTTAGTCCCATAGAAGAAAATCAGGTTTTTAATGGAGTATCCATAGACTTCCATTATCTGCCCCTACTTGCTTTTCAGCTGCACTTCCCCATAATCCCCAAACCAACTAATACCATCATTGCTCTCATTCCTCCTAAAAATACTAAAAAATAGATGTTTTTCACATTATAAACTCTTTTTGTTTTGCATGTATGGTTCTATCTGACTGAAATATATTTTCTCTCTCCTATTCTACTAAATAACACTTTATCATCATCAGATTTATCCCAAATATGAAGGAACACTCCTCTCTTCAGCTACATGAGGTATTCTTTCTTATTATAAGATAGTCTGTGAATGTATAAAAACTGCACTTACTATATGCTTATGAATCCAGCAGCTCCGTAAACAATAAAGTAGTTTAGTAAAGTTGATTAGTTTAAGTCATTGAGATAAAACTATAAATGCCATAAGGAAAACGATGCTGTGCTGGACCTGTCAGTATTCCAAACATAACATAGTATAAAACATATAGCTAGCACTTTGCATATGTCCATGGAATAAACATATTAATGCAATATAAATTATTTTATAATGATAGTAAAAAATCTTCAGTTAAATTCTAAATATCTTGAAAAGATGATAAAAAATGGTGATACATGATTAGGGAAAGTGGGAGTATGAGATATCTAAGGGACACTCAGGTAGGTAATTTCAGAAGTACCCCTAGGTCAGATAATGTTTAAATTGATTGTCTAAAGAGGGAAAAAAATCCAGTGGCGTTGCATTTGTCTGTGTGTGTGTGTGTGTGTGTGTGTGTGTGTGTGTGTGTGTGTGATAACAAACAACTTTAAAATCTCAGCGCTTAAAAGTTATGTTTTATTTCATATTCATCTTATGTGTCTGCACCTAAAGATCAGCTGTACCTCTGTTCTTCATGTCTTCATCATGGAGCCAAGGATGAAAGAGAAGTCCTTGTTTGGGGCATGCATGTTAGTTTCATGGCAGAAGAAAAGAACAAGAGAGTATAAGAAAACATGATATTTCTTCAAGCTCGATTTCAGCCATGGTGCATATTATGCTTGCTTATACACCATCACCAGAGCAAGTCACATGATCCACTGAATGGGGCTGCATAATCCTCCCATTGGAGGCACCCTACTTCACATGGCAATAGTCAGTGGTGTATAACCTTCTTCAAGTGGAAAAAAGAAATATTTATGAAAAATGATAAGCATACATTATGAAATACATTACAAAAGTTATGGAAGGAGTTAAGGAAAAAAAAATTCCTTAACATTAGCATTCATGGTACAACAGAAGAGCCTAGCAAGCATATCTTTCAACTAATTGTTGAAACAAAAGAGTATAAATTGGTGCAGAAAAAAAGTTTGCAAAGAGAAAACAATGTAATAAAGAGCAGAGCCTTTTCCAGAGTCAAGATTTGATAAGGAAGCAGTGCATGTGAACAAATATTTGACTGTAGTATTGGCTGGGACTTCAAAATACTTCAGGGGGAAGGAGAGGAATGGAAAGGGACCAGGGTAAAGGCAAAACAAGTAAAGATAAAAATTAGTAGCAATTAAATGAGAGGGCTTGGAATATAAATTGAATGGAAGGGCATAGAACATGAGTCAGATTTTACAATTGAAGAAAGAATTTAATATCGATAAAAGTAGTGCTTTTATTTTACTGTTACTTTTTGTAGCCCCAAACTTCTCACTGAAATATTTTCAGGAGATTTTATAAGAGAGGCATAATAAGGGAAAGCTTTCAGAGAAGCTCAAGATTTAAAAGGAGCCAGTAAGCAGGCTAAAAGTCAATAAGACTGAAGTAGAATGATTTTTCTGGCTGAAGTCAAGGCAAAACGTGACAGAGAAGCACAGGTGTCTGATAGCATTAGTCAATGCAGTCTCTCAACAAGGTCCAACCGCATCACCCAGAAGGGGAATCAATTGATGGTTGATTGTGTGAGCACTGCTATTTTGAAGAGAAGAGGTTCTAGGAATTTTAAGGTATGAGAGTTGGTGACCATAACGGGAAAATATGACTAATTAGCATAGTTCAAGCACAGGAGATCAGATTAGGATCTATGGTAGATTCTGTTAGAGGAACGTGGGACGTGGAGAAGGAGGATTTGCTTTTGGGAAGGTCAGCCTGGCATAGACAAAACACTACATTATCTTCATGGTTGATGTGAGTGGCACAAAGAAACATAATTCAGTATTTATTTCCCTATGGATACTGAAATAAATAGGTAGAGAAATACAGAACTAAATATTCCAGTTTCAATGCAGACCATGACAGACTGAAGATTTAAACTTTGTTAATTGGATGCACACTCATATCTGAATAATCCTTCCTTCAAAACGAATGTACTCATCAGTAAACAAACACTCACAGATCGTCTATTACGGAAACAGAACACACTATAAGTGCATTAAAGAAGGTATTAAAGAAGAAATTACAATAGCAGAATGGGTAATAAAGGGTTACTACGCCTGCCAGATAATACTTCTTTCTTAATGTCATACTTGAATTAATGTTTTAGTTTAAAATACATATAATTATGTATGCATATGTATATATAATAGCATAATATAGTAAATATATACTACTTCCTATAAACATCACATTTTAAAGAACTTTACATATTTTAATTTATATTATAATTCCTATTTTCATAAGGAAATACTAAACACAAAGACTTGCTCATGATGAAATACGCTTACATATGCTACTTTAAATCCTTTTGGAAACAAAATGTGGGAGATAGGTAAGTCAATAATTAACAAACTAAATAGCCACTGTATGTTACCTTTGTTTACTGTATATAATAGCAAAACAGATAAGAGATGCATATAGATATGAATCGACACCTCCATATTTAAACCTAATCCTTCAAGCACTGAAAAGTGGAGTTCAATCCTCCAATGACTATGGCACCCTTAATAAATAGAAGACTCCGCTGTCCTAGAAAGGATGCCAAAAAGATTTAGATCTCTTCTAAGGATCTGGTTTCCCTATGGCTTAAATCTAGATTGCTCACAGTAAAATATTAAGGAAGGGGGCTAATCACAAAAGGCTCCCTATGCCATGAAAAGCAGTTGTTTTGATTTCATTTTGAAGAAAATGAGAACCATTGAAGAATAATCATGGTTGAAAGGTTTGGTGGTGAAAATGGTAGAATTGTGAGATTAAGAGTAGAGAAACCAAGTTGTGGCAATTTAAGAAAATAATTAGAAAGTATAGTACTCTCATGGAAAACATAATGATCGAGAAAATAGACTACATTTAACATACGTTAAAAAATACAATGGGCTCGTCTTTATAACACCTTAGCTTACCAGGAGACATCTAGGATAACTTTAATATCTCTTTTAGCTTCATAGAATGTCATGTTAACACAAGCAGAAAATATAGTAGGAGAAGTAAGTTTCGAGGAAGAGAGGTCATCACGATTTCATAAACTTAGTTATAATGTCCGTTAATACTCGAAAAGGTAATCTTACAAATTCAATTGTTAAATTTGAGAAAAATACAAATAAGGTCCAATAATTTATGCAACAAGTAATTAATGTAATTTAAAAGTAAAATTTAGTGTGATACTTTATTATTCTTATTGGACATTCAACATCTAGAAATCTGGTAAAAAGGCAATTACCCTCAGATAGACTCTAAAAAGTATTGTGAAGATGACAATGTAAAATAAGTCATGGATCCTGCCTTGAGGCATAATACAGTGTAACAGATGCCACCTTAGAAGTGGAGAGATTTCTTCCAGGCATAGAAGAGGTTAATTAGGGGACTCTTGTGTTTTGAGTTTACATGGTTGCTCTTTCAATAAACACATTGCTAAAATGAAACATAAAATGAAACATAACATATGTGCAAATTATTCACTTCTTACCATTAACAATAACAATGATGTCACGAAAGTCAATTTCTCCCCTGGCTTCCACTCTTCCTTCACACCTGTATATACCTTCATCACTCTTATTGATGTTGAGAATCTGCAGATTATTGTTTGCTAACATAGCGAACCGGTCTGGAAAGTAAGCAAAGGGGAGAAAATGATATCAGTAATTGAAGGCTTAGTCCAGTGTACCCTAAATTGCTGAGAGTTAAAATATGGCACTGTCTGACACTATCAAACTTTTCATCGGCAAACAAATTCAAATTTGAAAGTAAAATGTAATTTCATGACTTCAGTGTTTCCACTCCACACTGCTTTGTTATATCTTTTTTTTTTTTTCCTAAAATGCATTCAAGACTTTATATCCACATGAAATGGTTAGGATATTATTTTCTCCTTGGTGCTTTGAATGCAGAAATGATACATAAAAGAACAATGCAGAGAGATTAGATATTGCAGACATGCAAACTTTTGACTGCAAATATGTAGCTACCTGGGTTCAAAAAGGATAAGAAAATTTACTGAACGTTCTACCTCATACAATAATTAAACCAATAATTTTGCAAACCCTGAGGAGGCAGCTAAATGATACAATAATATTCAAGTCACATAAAGGATGTGAAAATGGTTATATCTGAAATTTACTTACGGGATTTTTTTTGGCTAATGAGATAATCTGTTTTAGGAATGAATAGTTCAGACTTCATTAATTTTATTTAAATATTCTATTTGTGTGTGCATGTGAACTTGCATACATACAAAAATAAGCCACTATGGAACGTGTATTAAATTATTTCTTAAAGTAATCTGCTAAAATATTCTGAGATGCCTAAGCAGCATGGAGTCAGGACAATATTTTCCATGTCTGGCCTCAGTTTATAATCATAACAATTTTGTTGCAGGGCTAAAACTGTTTCTTTTATCATTTAAGGAAGGCTTTCATATCTAGTCCTACTTTGAAACATGTTGTACAGGCAAAACCTTAAATTTCATTGATTAACAAATCTATTGATCTCATTGACCATCATCCATTTGCTAGATACTGTATTTAAGGTATATTGATGAATAAGCCTCTATCCCCTTTGGATCTTTTGGTCAAGTATTAATACAAATGCTATTATTTTAAGCTATGTAGCCCCTAAGTTATCTACCATCTGTAGGTTACTCTGTGGATCTATTCCAGTGTTTACTGCTTTCCCCCTATGTGCTGGCTTGATAGGGAGGTTAGGACTATCACTGAAGTCACATGTAAAAAATTAGTAGAGCCTCTGTCAGCCTGGATCATTGAATGGCTTTGTGGGGTAAAATCCTGCTTTTACCCTTGCTACCAATTGAGATTTCCACAAGAAACTATGGTAGGAAGCCACTTGGATTTGGAGATTAATTTGACATGGAAATTCATTAATGGGAGGGGAGAAGTCTGGGCTAGACATAACAAACAGAGGAGTTATCAGGCTCTAGACAGGCATTAAAACAGGCAAGCAAGTGGTTACTTGTTATCTAAGAGATAACTAAAAGGGAGTAAAAGTGTGTAGATTCAGAGCCTCCCTCAGACAAAAAATAGTGATTAAAAGCTACAGCCACATGGTTTTCAGCCCAGGAGGTATAAATTTTCCATCATGTTTATGTCTTCTTTTGCTTGCCCTAAGAAGAGAGATAAAAAAAAGTTTATGCAGATCCTTTCTCCTAGTAAATTAAAGAATAAACATGAAATTTCCTCACCAAAGGAAAGAAGGAAGATTAAAAAAAAAAAAAACAACAACAATCTGCAAGAAACTTTAAACTATTAAACACACAAATAGTCCAGGAATAACTCAGAACTCCCGGAAATTCATACATTTCAAAGTCTATTAAAATATCCTCTTTTAAAGGTGTGTGGCAGGAAATTAGAATGAGAAGCAATTATAAATAAAAAAGTTCAAAATTAGGAGAGACACATTAATCACACTTAGATCATTGTAATATTGCATTTTCTAACTTGTTAAAATACATATAATCTTTTAACTATAATACTCGTTAGTGGTTACATTTCATTTGAATTAGGAAAAATAGTACAAGGAAGCATTTTAATCAGGCAGGCAATGCTTGATATAAATAAGAAAGAATTATAATTACATAATACATATTTTTGATGGGAATAAATTGGCATTTTTTCTAACTGAAAAATTTTATTTTCAAATGGTCATTTTAAAGGGCATTATCTCTACTGTGAGAAAACTGTTAGTACATTAGGAAAGCAGTAACTACTTGCTAAATCTAAATGCATGCCATTATGTATGTTTATGTATACAAAAATTTCTTTCCACACAGAAAACAAACTATGTGAAAATTGCACATCAAATACCAAATGTGTGTGTATAGTTTGCTATTGCTAGCAAACTATAAAAAAAGACAACATCATTAATATGCATTTCCAGAAAACATTTGAAGAAAACTCTGCTTCAGTCACACATAATTATGGACATTAAAATTCTTTTAGCATTACAGGTTATGTCTTACTCAGTTATACAGAAATCCAATTTTCATTATCAAATTAAGAAAAAATAAAGGAAATCAAATAATACTGAAAAAGGTGTCTGCTTTATGCTTCTTTAACCTAGTTATTTCTAAGTCCTTCTTTTTCCTCATTCGACACCCACTGAATGGTTTGTCTCATCCACCCTTATAACTTCAATTACTATCTATGTCTTAATAACTCAAAGTTTTTCTTCAGACCAGATCATTCCTGTGAGTGCCATACCTGTTTAAAAGTCTACCAGATGCGCCTACTTGGAAGGGTTGTAATTACCTCAGTACCAGCATGTCTAGGATTTAGATCACTACCTCCACCTGAAATTTCTCATCTGGCATTCTCCAATTCTGTCTTAACATACCTTCACATGGAACTAGTTGCCTAAGGAAAATTACATAAGTTATGGAACTCTGTATGAAAGGCAAATTAGATGAGTCATCCTCGATATCTAAATGCCCCTTAGTCTGCAGACCCAATCAAACCCCATGTCCTATCACTTCTCCCTTTATCATTATTTAATGTAAGCCTTCTCCCTCAGCAATTATTTCATTAGCATCTGGACTATTCTAGGGGTCTTAAATTTTGCCGTGCCTCCCATCCAATTCATTCTCTTTACTAACTTGCTAATATCATTCTCAAATACATACTAGGTAATATCACTGCCCTGATTAAAACCCTTCAGTGATGTCCCCTTTTGAATAAATTCCAAACTCCATAGCAGATGTCAAGGTCCTGTTATTTGGCTTGGCCTTCTTCTCCAGCTTTCTTTCTTGTTAGTCCTTTACTAACAAGTCCTAGTTACATTTATCCACTAGAATAAATATTCAAGTTCTACTTATTCATGTGTTTTAGTTATAATAAACATATTCTAGTTTCTGGAATGTGCTTTCCATACTGTCTTTCATCTCTGGGCCATTGCACACGATGTTCTCTCTTCCTGAAAATCTCCACCACCCTTTTTTGGGCTAATCTTTGTTTATATTTAAAGGTAACTTCTTCCTCCAGATAGGCATCTTTGACACTCTCCCTTAACCTAACTAGTATAGGTGTTCTTTCTTTATCATTCTCTATTAGTACACTTTCCTTATCGTAGACTCAACATATTTTGTTTTTACTGATTTATCTATTAGGAATCTTTCCCTCTAGACTATTAGTAATTTGAAGGTAATATATTTGTTTATTTTGCTAACCATGAATCACCAACATCTAGTATACTAGGTGTTTAATCACTGTTGAATGCCTTTTTTTATACTAGTAATAGATTATATTAAAATTCTGCTGAACAAGATGATTTCAATCACAGTTTTTAAAAAATGTTTGCATACAATAATATATTTTTGTTTTGTTTTGTTTTTTATTTTTAATTATTCTGGGTACATAATAGTTGCACTTCTTTATAGGGTACATGTGATGCACATCAATTAGGTGTTGACCAAAGAATTAATGATGTTTAATTAGCAAACAGCATATCCCTCCATCAGCATGAAAGTAAAAATCTGGATATTCAATGTTTATAATATAATGTGAGCTTTACTCCCTAAATGCTTGGATCCTCCAGCATATGGATCTTTCAATGAGCAACATGGAAAACCTCCACTTACATTCTGTAGGAATTTTAATTCTGAATACCTGCCCCACAGCTGTGATCAAAAGCACAACTAATAAGATGAACATTTCCAAGCCTTATTGTTTCATCTGGAACATCTAAACTTTACTTTCACATCCCAGTAAGGCAATAGGAATTTACCAGAATCCATGACATTATTCTAATTGCCCATACACATGCCTTTGATAGTTATAAACCTAATCTTATTCCATTAGCTTTAATAAAGGAACCATATAAAGTATAATCAGATGAAGAATATTACTTCTTGGAAATCCATCGTAAGTACACACATTGATTCAAAATGAACTATGGGCAAGTTCCTCCAACATCACAAGGTCAGAAAAGTGTTCCTTCCTCACAATCCACAATTCACTTGAATACTTTAAATCCGATAGTGAAAAAATAATTACCATTTTATTTCCCTTTTTTTTTTCTTTTTTTGCCTGCCATGCATCTCAGTGTTATATTTTATGTTAAACTATAATCACTTTCCCCACGTTGGATTTTCTGGTTCTAGATATAACATAAATGCACGTAATTTTGGTAAAACCGATTTAAAAATTCAAAAACTCAATAACAAGAAATGAGAATGGTAAATTTCATTTATTGAGAACCTGACATATAGCCAAATATTTTATTCATTCACTTAAAAAATAAAGTACAGCTGGGCTTCTGTATCTATGAGTTCCCCATTCTTGGATTCAAGCAACTGCTGATGAAAAATATTTTTTTTAATTGCATCTGTATTGAACTTGTACCAAGTTTTTCCCTGTAATTTTTCTCTAAACAATATAGTATAACAACTATTTACATAGCATTTACATTGTATTAGGTATTTCAAGTAATTTGGATGTGATTTATAGCATACTGGAGTATCTTCATTAGTTATATGCAAATTCTATGTTATTTTATATCAGGGACTTGCACATCTGCAGATTTTGGTATTTGTGGGAGAGCCTAGAACCCGTCCACTATGGGCAGGGAGGGAAGATTATAAGACTCATGTCTTATTTACAACTCAAAATCAGTGTTTTAAAATGGATGTAATAATCTATTGTTTACAAATGAAGAGTGATTTAGGCACAAAGCTGTTAGAAAGTTTGTTCAAAGCTTCAAGGTCAAGGAACACTTGGCCAAAATGTATTGTAAGATTTACATCATGCCATCCTGGGATCCTGGGAAAACATGTACAAGCTGACAAGCTGTAGCATAGAAGCATCACTGCTCTATCAACACCACACTTGACCATCAGTCTTTGCTTTGAGGCTTTTGTTCAACCCATTTCAAAACCTTCTTGTAATTAAGGTTTACAATAAACCAGATGTACACTTGAAGCTTAAGATTTGACTATCTGAAAATGTTTAGACACTGTCATTTTACTGCTATAAAATAAATGCTCTTTCTTTATTATTGAGAGAAAAAGAGCTGGGAATGTATCACACAATTTACTCATGTGACTTGTTAATAAAATCTAAAGAGTAATATATTTCTTCTTGCTAAAATAAAGCAAGAGGAAATAAAGTACTGCTTCTCGTTAACTTATTATAATAGAAACAGTTTTAGTCCATAACTGACAAGCAATGAATATGCCAAGCTCAGAGATATGCTCTCAACATTTAAAAAATGACTATTGAACATGATTATGATACATTGTTCCTACATATTCAAAAATAGATTCTGTCTTCTTTCTCTCCTTTATGTTGCAGAAGTTCCATCCCTTGGAAACACAAAACAGAATCATCCAAGATGGAAAGTATTTTAAAGATTCAATTATTTCGTATCTCTCTGCAATGCAGGTGCATTGAAAAATATCCTAAATTGAAAATGCTCCCTATGCACAATGGTAAAGGAGCATAATGTAAGCAAATTATGCTTTCAATTTCAGATGTCATATAATTCTGAAATTTTAGTTCAGTCTAAATCTAAATCATGGAGACAATTTGGATGAATGTACTTTATCTGTCTATTATCTATATTCACTTTCCCATAATATCTGGAACATGCAGAGGTCTTTGAAAGAACAACCCCAGAATAACAAACAGTACTCCTACAGATATTGTTTTAGGTTTATATATAGTGAGCACATGGGATCATGTATGAATTAAAAATACAGAATCTGAGTGCCACAGGATTTACTCCTTCATTTACTTAGTACTGTTGATAAGTATTAATCTTTCTTTGAAACTAGAGCAAAGGTCAGAAAACTTTTTTTTTTTTTAAATCTCTTCAGATATTAACTACTGCAGACTTTGTAGGCCAAACCATCTGTGCCACAGCTGTTCAACTCTGCCCCTAAAGCCACCATAGACAGTATGTCACAATTGAGCATGGCTGTATTCTGATCACAACTTACAAAAAAATGGCAGTGGGGCTGAATTTGGCTTGGGGTCCCTAGTATTTTAGTTTGCCAAACCCTAGTGTAGAGCTTCAAGGCTTTCGAAATAGTTGTTTGACGTTTAGGGCCATAAATTCCAATTTCTATAATCAGCCACATAGATTCAATATTTTTAAAAAATCTTCAATATTATTAGAACATATAACTTAGGGAGTTACCAAAATACTAACTGTCGGAAATAGTGGTGACTTCCTCATTATGATACAACCAGCTGACAGCAGGAGCAGGTGAGCTGCTAACTCGGCAAACAACTTCTGCATCCTCTCCTTGCTTGAATTCTTGTGGAGATACCACTTCTCTGAAAGTGAGTTTTTCTGTATCAGGAAAGTAAAACAAATCATAAAAAGTATTATCACTTATTTCTCCCATAATATACTCTAGATTCTATGTTTATCGGTGCAATAATAAAATGATTAGGCAAGCCTAGATACTTTAAAACTCTAAATTAGAATCTAACTTCTCTACCCAATAACTTCCCATCTCACTGACAACAAAACCCACAGATTTTACAATGTCATACTAGATCCTATAGAAATTAGAATCTACCCTACAACTCTGATCCCAATTTCTCCCTCTGTTTTTAGTCACTGTGATCTGGGCAAATTGCCTTCTTAGAAGTTGCTTGAACACTCCTGGTTTGTTCTCACCCTGGACATTTACACTCCCTTCGATGCACGCAGATTTTTTCTGCCCAACGTTCCTTACATAAAATAGCAATATCCCTTTCCATTTCAACATTCCCTGTCTACTCCCATTTAATTTCTTTTCCATAAAATTCTATGGCATGTACATCTAGCATCTACGTATTTTTTAGCTTATTTATTGTTTATGTCTCCATCTGGGGCTTGGAATAATATTGGGTACACATTTAATAAGTGTGTGGAATGACTGAATGAATCAACATGGATATTTATGTTTGAGGAGAAATTTTGACAAAAGTAATGTATTGTTCTTGCAAAACAAATTTTTTACCTTCACAAATAAAGTATCAGGGAATCTCCCTTTGTATCTTTTAAAATAATAAAATAACTTTCCAAATACTATGTCCATGAAATGACCATTTCAGTTTAATTGTTTGCTATTGTGAAGTAGATACTTCAGGGAGTAAGGTAAATTAGGAAAATATCATTCCTTGAGAAGCTTAGAATCTAATAGGAAAAAAAGGCTAAATGAACAAAACAAAACAAAAGAAACAATATGGCAAGGAATTGCCCTGGTCATCAAACAGGAAGTCCTACTGTGGGAATGTTCTGACTTTGTTTTTCATATTCTATTTCTAGATTAATATTTTAAAAGCTATGAGCATGAGCCAGCTTAAGCGCTGTATCTAAAAATATATAATTTATAATATAATTTTTCACTGGTGGAAGTGCTAACTACTGCATATTAATTGAAGGCATTTTTCTAAGTGCTTTATCCAGTATTATTTAATGCAGTCCTCAAAACGTCTCTATGTATGATGAAAGCCTAATTATTATATTCATTTTACAGATGAGGAACCTGAAGACAGAAGTAAGGTGATTTGTTCAAGGCCACCAAAGCAATTGAGAGACTGGTTTCAAATCCAGGGAGTTAACTGTTTTCAAAAACAGTGTTCCTAAAGAGAAATGATTCCTAAATGGGAGAAAGAAAAAGGGACATAGGAAGTCATCCATCTCAAGTCATAAAATGAAGTGTAATTGTGGAACACCTTGTTAATGAAAATGCCTGATGGTAGAAAATCGTGGCTAGAAATTACGCTCTACTAGATTAGTTTTCAGCTTTCTGTTTACTCCTGTTCACCGACCCTTCCCCAGATTCTAATTCTAGAATGGTCAGTGCTATAACATATGAAATTTCATTTCTTCAAATCAAGACAAATTATTTTAGAGCCCAAAATTACCCCTAATATATTTCATACCAGTAAATAAACCACTATTTTCTATTCAACCAATGAATTTTAATAGCTTGAAAAAATATAAACCTTTTCATTTATAGTATTTAACTAACAGAATTGGTTCCACATATATATGTATAGCCACCTATTATCTATTCTAAAACGCAATCTAGGAAAACATAAATAAGCTGATATTTGTTGAAAGTCCTAGAACATTGCATAACACATAGTTCTTAATGAGTGTTAGTTTTACAGTATTCAGGTGATGGATACGTTAAAAGCCCAGACTTCATCACTATACAATTCATCCATGTAACGAAAAAACACTTGTACCTCCTAAATCCATTGAAATAAAAAAAAAAAATAAAATAAAAATACATTTTATTTTGTTTGAATTCTTTCTAAGCAGCTACAATTTGAGTCAACTGAAACTTATAAATACATGACTTACGGTAAATTTCCAAAACTACTGTAGCTTCTTGTGTCTGTCCTTTGGCATCTGTTGCTTGACAACGATATATCCCTGCATCTTCTATATTTGCGTTGTAAATGGTTAATCGTGACCTAACGCCTTCCTTTTGCACCACTACCCTCTGGGTTGAAATTATCTTCTCTCCTTGAGGATTATACCAGTCTATACTCTCAGGTTCACCAATTGCTGCAAAGAGTCATGGAAAAGAAAGATTTGAAAATACATCTTGAATGCTTGTTTTGGCACTGACATTTACTATTATGTAACAATTTTAGCAATTGAGAAACAAATGTAAGTAAAAGACTAGAAATCTGAAAATCTTACAAAATTGAAAGTAAACACAAATGTTAGCACAAATGTTCGTTTGTGTTTATCCAACATTGAGGATTCAATCTTGTTTGAGTAAGCAAAACCCAAAAGTTCTGTAGGAAATTTCCCATATGATATTTAACCTGTGATAATTGAAACTACACCTCGGAAATCAATAGATTATTACTACATTTAAGTACTGAAACTGCCTTAATTAATGAGCTAGACATAAAACCCACTTGATAGATAATAAACTAACAGAAATATGATTACTAAAATCATTTTACCTGCTCAAGTATCTCTGCTAGGGTCAAGAGAGAGCACTTTTATCTTTAATAATGAAGAGCTAACAAAAATATACATCTTTTACAAAACAAATTTTGGCCTTTGATAACACTAAATTTTTAATTAATTTCCTAAGTTACTAAACTTGTATAGATAAGGCCACTGACCATTTTTAAAATGAAGTCCTAATCTCTTTTCCCAACTGATATGAGTACTTTCATAATTTTAATCTAAAACTGTTAACTATTTAATCATATGATAATTAGAATGCATTGAAATGATACTTTACACTGCTAGGTAATTACAACCAAATCATTACAGGGTAAACATTTATTTAAGTTTTCCAATTCAGAATCTAGGTTATTATCCTGTTCTTAAAAGCTGAAGCATCCT
>RJWJ010028928.1:0-21045 GCA_004363605.1 Indri indri | reverse complement strand
TCTCGTGAGTTTCACGAGATGAGAGCGAGATGGGAAGCAGTTGTAGCTGTTGTAGTTCAAGGAAAAGAGGAAGGTCCTGGGTCATCTGTCCCACCATGTAATCAAGGATGTACCTGCCCCAGCAGGGACTCTGGAGCCATTAGCAGGACGCTCTGAGAGGCACATCTGAGACATGGGTGCTCCTAGGAAGTTGCACGTCTTCACTCTACACCTAAAATGGAGACGAGGATCACAGTGGAAAGAAGGCAAGCTGGCAGGATCCTAACAAGGTTGGATACTACATCTCAGAGCTGACAATGAATCAAAGGCTTGAAGAATTAAGTACTTTTTAAAGACCTAGGCAGGGGCGAGGCCAGAGTCCCACTCTCAGGGAGTTTCAGATCAGAAATATCTTCTTCTGCTTAATGATGCTTAAATCTTTTTATCCAATTGACTATTTCTTGAGTAATTATTGTGTGCCAGGAATTGAACAATGTGTGGAGAAAGGGCCGTAAACAACGTGGTCTCTTTCACTGTGGGTTTTATGGTCTGTCGTGTATATTGCTTGTGCTTTCTTTCTCCCCTTTAGACTGTGACTTTCTGAGGACAGGCCTTACATTGCATTCATCTTCTTAATCTCCTCACACATAACTAATCCTCAAAAGAGTTGTAGAATGAATGAATGACTTGACTGGCTGAATGAAGTCACCTCCAACCCGAATGCAGTGATCTTTTATACTTCTTTATGAGCAAGAATAGTCCTAGACACAAAATCAGAGAAAAATGAGAGGCCTACAGGTGTTTCATGTTCACAGTTGGAACCAGGCCAGGCGGGCTGGGATTATAGAGAGATTTTTGCACGAGGAAGTGTTAATGGGATATATATTTAGCAAATGGGCTCTAAATATTTCACAGCTGAGAATACAGTAGGATTGCATGGATTAGAGCAGTGATAGAGACCTTGCTATAGGAAAAAGACAAAATATTTGAGACTAAACCTGCTCTTAACTAAAATCAGTGACACAATAAAATTTTCTGTGTAGAGGCATTTTTAACCTACTTTCATGTCTCACACATGTTCAGGAGATGAACCATCTCATTTTATTTTAAATTCCATTCACCCTTCAAGATGCAGCTCAGCTACCATCTTCTCCTCTAGGAAAATATACTTTGATCATCTTTCTGACGTGCTCTCATCTGGGCTAGATGTCTAAACTGGCTTGAATGGTGTCCCCTACAAAATTCATGTCTACTTGGAACCTGGGGAGGTGACCTTATTTGGAAATAGGTTCTTTCAGACATAGTCAAGTTAAGATGAGGTCGTAGTGGATTAAGGTGGGCACTAAATTCAATGTGACTAGTGTCCTTATACAGAGAGAGAACTCTGGACACACACGCAGGAGAGAAGCCGTACGAAGGTGAAGGCAGGGATTGGAATGACGCATCCGTGGCCGGAGAAATGCCAGGGATAGTCAGCAACTCTCAGAAGCTAGAAGAGGTGAGGAGGGACGTGTCCCTAAAGCCTTCAGAGGGAGCATGGCCCTGGCGACACCTTTATTTTGAACTTCTAGTCTCCAGAACTGTGAGCGAATAAGTCTCTATTGTTTCAAGCTACTCAGTTTGCAGTGGTTTGTGACAGCAGCCCTAGATAGAGGGCTGTAGAGCCCTGTCCCTTCCACAGCCCCCACACTCAACGCTGCCGTGCCACGCTGGCTCTGTGTTAGTGTATACTTCCCCTCCCAGATGGTGGCTTCTTGGAAATGAAAGCATGTCTTACTCATTTCTGTGTCCTCAGCACCTAACACGCTAGCTGTCAAAATAAACGTTATTAAAGTAAACTAACTGGGACAGGGTTCACACTTCTAAATGTGCAACAATATTCGAATTTGCCATCGCCTGCCCAAATGCCAAACTCCCACCGCCTCAGGCCAAGGCCTGCCCACTCCCCTAGAAACAGCCTCACTCCACCCTGCCATGGATTCCAGAGGAGGAGTAGGAGAGAAGTAACAAAATATGAAACAGCAAACTATTACTACTTAATAGAAGGCGTTAGTGGATTAAAGATTAAGTCTTCCAATCTACATTGATTCTGCAGAGGGTGAAAGTTAGAAATGGAATTCTTTGTGGTAAACATGCTGAAAACCACTATCCTAAGCCAGCGTGTGTTAAAAAATGAAAATGGTGGGGTTTACCATTTGTTAGGTGGTGAAGATAGAAACTGAGAAGTTTGATTAAACATGCCACAAACCTGAACCTCCTAATTTGGACAGACATAGTACGATATTTCTGCAGAAATTCAGCTAACATCTCAGAAGTACTTTTCTGAAACTTTGCCTTGAGATGTTCACATGTTGATTCGTTGGAATAAGCAACAAAAGAAGTATCCATATTCCAACAGAACAATCATTTCTGTGAAGACCATGTCATGAGTCCTTGTTCAAAACAAAGAAATTAGAATAACTAAGCATGTCACTCTCTCAAGTGTCAAAGGCCCTGACAGGAAAATCTGATTGGTTGAGTCAGCCCCATGCCCATGCTCTTCCACCAGGGGTGGGGTGGGGAGGGACAAGGATTATCTGTCCACCTCTAGCTATGGTGGTGGTAGGTGAGGACCTGTCTTCACATATTGGCCCCAAATAAGGTGGCTTTCATACGCTGGAGAGCTTCCTGTATTTTTGTAATTATACAGATAATTTTGTAATTACATATATAATTTTATAAATACATATTTTTGGTGTTAAAGGTTTTTGGATATATAATTATATATTATATTTAGTTTATATATCTATGTATATGCACATACACATATCCAAAAATCTTTAACACACGGATAGTTTATTCCTTGATCACATAAATTGGTATTCCTTTCAAGCAGTAATTTTGGGGACCCAGGTTCCTTCCATCTTGTGACTCTGCCATTTTCCACTCTTGGTTTCCAAAGGCCCTGAACTTATTTGCACTAATCTGGAGGAAGAAGAAGACAGAGAGCATGGAGGCTTTTAGGGGGACAAGCCCAGAAGTGTCTACTCACTCTGCACACATTCCATTGACTAGGAATCAGTCTCATGGCCACTTCCAATTGCCTTGGAAACCATGTGTGCACCCAAGAAGAAGAGGAATCTGGTTTGGTTAACAGCCAACCATCTCTGACTTACTATCTACAACAATTATTGTCCACTACAACGTCTCAAAAATTTTAAGAAGTCTTAAATCAATAAAAACAAAATACCATGATCAAAGCTTGCAGGAATTAGATAAATCTATTAAGTCCCAACAGTAATAGCTGAAAGAAAAAAGAAATTGGATTAAAAAAAATAAAAGATTTATTGAAAAATGTGAACTCTGATAAAAACAGGCCTATAAATATTTAGAATCCCACCAACCAAACATTTAGATGGTGTTTTTCTAACTTTTCTTCTGGATGTTTTATGATTAAGAAGCTTGTGATTAATACATTAGTCATTAAGTAATATTTTCCAGATTCCATTATTTTATCAAAAAATATCTCAAATCAAAGTTTAGAATTTAAAATATGGTAAATATGACAAATGACAGCTATTTTAATGTGAGATTTAGTTGTAAACTGCAGATTCCCTTATAAAAAGCTTAGTTGTCAATGTTTTATACCAATTTTTGCCTTGAAAATGGCTGAGTCTATACAACCACAATTTTGATCAAACCAGTTTATCTTTCTGATATCATCCATAGCAAAACCCCACAAAGTCATGGTGTTTCTTGGAATGATATGGCATAGCAGGCCTTATGGATCCATTAAAGGAAAATTAAGTTCAGCACAATGTTTGAAACTGTTCTTTGTTTATGCATGTTGGCATAGCCTATGGTTTTTGTTTTGTTCTTTTTGTTTTTAAATCTATGTTTCTACATTGTCTTTTTCTGCAATTACAATTAAGGTAGCCAGGCAGGTCCTATGTCTAAATTGTTTATCTTTAATTTACAAATGGACAGATTGTCATCAGCCTGCTTAAAAGATACCATATACTAACTCAAACAAGGTAAGCCTTTGATAATTTCTAGCTTCTGCTATAACTTTTCTTTTTTCTCTTTTCAGCTAATGTATATCCCTAATAAATTACCCCTCTAATTGTGTGTTTGCTCAGCCAATTCAAAAATAGGGTTATTAAGGAGAGCAAATGAGGTAATAAGCCCTTTTGTTTTTCTTAACGAGGCATCTCTTAAAATCTAAATGTAAATTACAAGCCATTATTACAAACCTTCCCTTATTTGATGACATCTGTGGCTAAATGTTTGGGCCTTCCTTTGTGTGTAAGTTAGTGCATTAAGTACTGCCAGACAAAATGAGCCAGGTGTGCTATATTAAATATGCTATTAAGCAAACGAGGTTTTAATACAAGGAAAAGATGCCCAAACTGTTTTGTTTTGACATACTCTGTGTGTGTGTTTTACTTTGTTCACAGTGTCTCACATAGTGAATTATTCTAAGACTGCTCAGTAACAAGACTTCATGCTCTGGGAAGCTGGAGTAACGCTTGGCTCCTTTCTAAAGTAAGTCAGCAGAGCGCATATGACAGAACAAAGATGACGAAAGCAGTTGATGTTAACATAAGGACAAGCTGTCTTTTATGTCTGAATTCCACAGAGAAGAATCCACACCTCATTACTGAGCAATGAATGTGTCTGCTTAATTTGGGGGTGTAGGGTGCGGGGAGGGGAGAAGCCAAAGTGGCTTGGACTGCTAACTAATCTCTTACAGTCTTGGGAGATGCTTAAATGAGTGAAGCAATTAAAATCAACCCACCTGGCTGGGCGCGGTGGCTCATGCCTGTAATCCCAGCACTCTGGGAGGCCGAGGCGGGCGGATTGTTTGAGCTCAGGAGTTTGAGACCAGCCTGAGCAAGAGTGAGACCCCCATCTCTATTAAAAAATAGAAAGAAATTAGCTGGACAACTAAAAATATATAGAAAAAATTAGCCGGGCATGGTGGCGCATGCCTGTAGTCCCAGCTACTCGGGAGGCTGAGGCAGGAGGATTGCTTGAGCCCAGGAGTTTGAGGTTGCTGTGAGCTAGGCTGACGCCACAGCACTCTAGCCCAGGCAACAGAGTGAGACTCTGTCTCAAAAATAAAAAAATAAAATAAATAAAATAAAATAAACCCACCTGGGACTCGAGGAAGAAAATTAGAGAAGAGTAATTAATGGAAACCCAAACATATAAGCAGCTGTGGTATCTACATGGAGCCCGTGACGCTGGTGGTCAGCAAGGCATCGCCGTGTCTTACTACCCAGCATAGGGACAGATGCGCACCTTTACCAAAACACACACACACACACACACACACACACGGGTGCACGTGCACACGCGTGATTTGTGTGCAGATGCTGACACAGCTTCCAATTTACCCATCCCGCACACACGAGTAGTTTGCACACTTTTATGGGCAGTATATATGTTTCTACAGAAAAGGAGTGCATAGAGAATGATTGTTTTGCTTCGGTGTGGAGGTGAACTTTGATGGAACTTAGTAAAACACAGAACATTTATTACCATGAGAAATGGCTCTCTGGGGAGTCATTTCCCTGCCCTCCCAGCTGGAGGTGGAGGGCGGCAGTGACAGCAGCGCTGGGTAAGAAAGGGACAGAACAATAGGTTCTGTGAGCTCAGGAGCTGGGGTTGCCCTCACTGGGTGGGTGGTACGAGCGTCAGTCCTGAGCACCACATAACTCAGCCAGAAGTGACGGACTCTTGTGGAATGTGGAAACAACAAAGGGGGTAAAAGCAGAGCAAATTATGAAAGCGCGCTCGAATCGCCCAACGTGCGGAGGGTTTTTCCTGCCAGCGGATTCCACTGTTGAAAAGCCGCCCGCCTGGCGAATGTCCTGATCAAATCCAGAGCAGTAAGTAACACTAACTAACCCAACGACGTTACCCACACCAGACTCCACAGGGCGATTGGATCAACTAGAAAACAAGCAGCGTTTGCACCCTTTTAATAAAAATAATTAATTAATTTTGTTTGAATCTAAACCATTTTTAACACACTTACATCAGCATATCTGGGTCATTTCAGCTCCTTTACTGCCAAACCCAGGGCAGGGACCTTCAGTTTCCCTGCCCTCTCTTTGTCTCTGATGACCAGGGTATGAAGGCGTCTGCTGCCCCAACCATTTAATTTCATATTATCCTTGCATCTTTCGAGCCTGACAGGTTTGGCCTCCTCTTGCCTGGCTGCAAGCAGAAAGTCCTGGATCGGCACTGCCAGAGAGACACCTTTTTTCATCCTTTCCACATAGTGTTTAAAAATGCTGAGGCTCTCCTTTGCTCTGTATTTCATTTCAAAGTCACAAAGCAAGAGGACGGACCCGGGCTAACATGAAATGAGTCTCTTTCTTGCTGCTTAGCTTGGTTGTGTTCTTTTGTGTATTTCATTTTCCATTCTCTTAATAGGCTCCTGGCCGTGTCTGTGGACTTACTTGGCTGTTCTAAGAAGTCAGCTGCCTGGTCACTATATCTTAGACCCACGCAAAAGTAACAACCTGCAAAAAGCTTTGCACCGACGAGGGAAAGGCCCACTTAGGACCACGGCATCCTGACAGCAGGCACCCCGAGAGCCCCAGCGCCCACGCAGAGATGTGCCATGGTACAGCTTGGAAACAAAACCTGCCAGAATTGTCTTGGCTCTGAGGATCCATGATTGGCTTTGATGCTGGATGCAGGATGATCAAAAGCCCTTCAAAAATCAGCCTCCTAGGGAAGCTCCACTGTCTTTTGTCTTTTCTAGCCCAGGGATTTCCCTCCACCCCCTGCCAAGACAGGAACTGTCAACACGGTTGCTCCTAGCTCATATTTTAAATGGAAAAAAAAGCTGAATTATGAATCTATGTTCTTTAAGTAGGCACACATATGCATAATTAAAAGATTTTTATTCTGTATAACAGTGGATCCTAAATGTGTTCATCATCAGAATCCCTTCAGCGCATGAGGAAGTTTTGCAAAACTACCAGTTGCAGGGTCCCAACCTGGGAGAGTCGAGCTGCCTGGCCTGGGGTCACACTCAGCCGTCTGACTTCTCGCGCTTCCCCAGCTGATTCCAACAATCACCCTTATTTGAGAATCAGAGACTCAGTTTAGCTATTTTTTAAATCAAAAATGTTGACTGTGTCTTTGGAGATTCCTTTGAGAACAGACTGCTTGCTCTTTACTTTCAGTTCAATACTTTCCTGAGTCACGCTATCTCCTTCCACGTTCTTCAAATGGCTGATATGTGGTTCATAGTTGTGGCAAATAGAGCCGTGCAAAAGGATACATGTAGTTCCATTTTTACTAAACTTTCTAGGTAACTTAAGTCAAAAATGACTTCATAATCCTATTTTTATGATACCCCAGATCATCTCCTATTATCTCAAGGGATGTTGTGAAATTTTTGAAATGAAATTCCTCTGAGTTCATTTAAATTTCTAAAGTTTGAAAAACACTGCTTTAGATTCAAGGGAAGGATTCGAGGCTCCTCCTCCCCTGTCTCCTCTGTCCCTCTCCCACCCTCCCTCCATCTCCAGAGCCACTCCGTGGACGAGGGCATTATTTTTCCATTGAGGTCCAGCTAGGAAAGTGGGCACTGCACTAGGTATTTTAACAGAGGTAATTTAATATGGGGAATTTATGACAGATGTTAGAGAACTAAAAAAGCAAAAAGGGACACAAAGAGGACAGAGATAGGTAGGAAGTAGCTTCCACTCTTAGGGAAAAGTTGGGAGTTACCAGAAGTAGAAGTTGGACGAGGGCTTTATGGAGCGAGGACCCAGGTCTCAGGGTGGGGGCACTGCCAAGCCACTGCTGGTTCCCGAGGAGCTTGCAGGACAGGCCTCTTGGATCTGGGGCTCTGACCTCCACTGCCTGGAGGCCACTGCTACCCCAGACAGAGTGCATAAGGTTCTAAGAGCAAGGAAAGATGCTGAAGACAGGAAATGACTATTGCTGCCCAGGGAAAGGCCATTTATAGGGTAACACCTAGAAACAGCAAGCAAACAGGAAGAAGGAAAATCTCCTTCTCCTCCTGCTACCCAGTGTCCCTGTAGGCCATCCTAAGAGGAAGCCAGCTGACCACAGCGAAATGTGCCTTTCAGAATCTTAGCCCCTGCTCACACAGCAGAGTATACAGAGGAGCCTTTGGAGCTGAGAGACGACGTCTTAATCAAGCATAAGATCAGACTATGTCTTGGGTCAGAAGAGCAGTGGAATTTGCATGGGTAGGAATAACAAGGTTAAAAGCTTTTGTTTTCATGATTGTACTTTTTTGATGATCAAATAAATTTGGGAAAACTATATTTATAATACACTCTGGGAGTGTCATAAAGCCCATTAGTGTATTATAGCAGCAGTCCCCAACCTTTTTGGCACCAGGGACCGGTTTCATGGAAGACAATTTTTCCATAGACCGGGGGCTGGGGGGTGGAGCTCAGAGCTCAGGCAATGATGAGAGCAATGTGGAGTGGCTGTAAATACAGATGAAGCTTCGCTGGCCCACTGCTCACCTCCTGCAGTGTGGCCCAGTTCCTAACAGGCCACAAAATGGTACTAGTCAACAGCGCAGGGACCAGGGACCTCAGTATTAAGGGATCTAAGGAGTCTTGCAGTAAAGGAACCTGCTTTACTTTGTTTAATTATTTCTAAAACTTATTTAGTGTGAATTCCTTTTTCCCCCCCAAATATAATACTACTCAGAACATGCAAATTGTGTTGTAAATGCTGTTCTAAAAAGGGGTACTTTAATCTCCAAATAAAGACAATAAAAAAATAAAAAAAGGTACTACTTAAGTTCAAAGTGCTTTTTAAATCTATTAGATTCTAAAGCTGGAAAAAAGGAGAAAAGAATACATATACAAGTGAAATAAAATGATTGGGAAGAAAAATAGAATTCTATCTGCAAAGTATTAAATCTGTTTCTCTCACATGCTTTCTGGTATTTGTAAAAGGGACATCTTCCTCTGCACTTTACCATACCGTTAGGGGAAACAATTCCTCACTTAATCCCCAGAAGAATCACTAACCACAAGCTATAACAAAGACCACCAGCTTCACCAAAATCTGAGGGAACAGGCAATCTTCCATTAAACTTGACAAATCGTCACAAAGGACCCTGACGCCCAGCTGCCTCAAACACACAGGGTGGCTTGAAAAGTTATCCTGCAGGGCAAAGAGTGGTTCTATTTCTACTCAAGAAGATAAACAGAAACTCTACTCTCTATGGTTATTTCTACCTCCTCCACGCCTACCTTAGGCCAGCAGAGGCACCCGATGGTAACATCCGACATAGACAGTACCGGAACGCAGAGTACAGCCTGCAGAGAACTGGGGGGCTGAGCTGGAAGGTCATGGAGACACAGGGTCTGAGGCCACCCTTTGGCAGGTGCAGGTGAGTGGGTAAAAAAGGTTATCTGCAAAGACAGATGCTGAGGGAAAAGGAATGACCAGGATGGGAGAGAGAGAGGGGGAGAGAGCAGGAGGAGGAGGGGGACGGGAGGAAGAGGCGGAGGTGGGGTCTCCCTTTTACAGACAAAAGGAACCATGAAAGAGGAAGGAAGGGAGGAAGGGAGAAAATAACTGCTGGATGATTTTCCAGATCCAGTGAGGCTTGGCTCTAAATTTTTCCTATTCAACTAGAATGTTTCACTTTACAACACACGACGTCCAACTGATACAAGTGTCCCCATCAAGTTATGCTAATCTGGCTTTGAGCTCTGAGTTGGACCAAACAAAAAACAAAAAGAAAAGAAATGGTATTATTGTTTAGCTTCTCTTGGACATCTATTTTACTGGTTAGCAACACAGAGAGTATTTGAATTTGGCCTAAACCCTTCCTTCTGAGATTCAAATGTATTTCCTCTTGTTCTATTCTTAATGGAGAGCAGATTCTTACAAATAACCTTCATCTTCTCAAAGACTCACCCTCTCAGCCTTGCATTCCATTGCATCGTCTTAGTTACCCAGCCTCCACAGAGGATATCCTGAAAGGGAAAGTTCAAGATCAAACGAGATGTCTCTCTTCATGAACTAACAAATATAATTTCTTTCTTTCTAGTTTTATTAACAGTGACAATTTCTCTTCAAATAACACATTGAAGCCAAAGGTGCCACAGGAAGGGTATCACTTTTAAACCCTACAGAGGCTTGAAAATGCTACTCTAATAAACATTTTCCAAGTAATGCTGTTTGTTGAATAATTATAATTTGAGTTTTTCTGTCATCGAAATCAAATGGCTCATTCTCCAAGGCCCCTTTTGCTCTAAAAAACAATTCTGATTGTTTCTGGCACCACTTATATTGTTCAAGGGTAAACTTTGATTCCATCTCTGTCTCTTGTCGACCTGTGTCCAAAGTAAAGTAAAATGAAGTATTAATTCAAAATAATTAATCTGGAAAATTAAATTTTGTCATCTCTATTCACCACCTAAACTTTATCCCTGCTTGTTCCCTCCTCTCCATCCCAAGCTCCCACATAAAGTCTTTATCTTCAATAATTGACTCTTGAGTCCACCATTTTCTGGTATTTATACATTTTCCACTTCATTTTTCCCACAGAGTCTCTCTCTTGATATGTCCATTAATCCCAGAGGGTAACCATGTATTCATAAGATTGTTTCAAAAGAACAGAGGGAAAAAACATGAATAACTGATACCTGCTAAATATCAAGTACTTTTAAAGTCCCAGGATTTCTGTGAGTTACTTTAGATAAGTTACCATACTTAACTCTTTTAGCCACCTGTTACGGTTTGAACTGTGTCCCTGCGAAAAGATGTGTTAGAGTCCCAACTCCTGGTACCTCAGAGTGTGACCTGATCTGGAGACAGCGTCTTTCCAGAGGTAACTGAGTTAAAGTGGGGTCATCAGGGTGGGACCTAATCCAATACAACACCAGTCCGTATAAGAAGGAAAACTTTGGGCACAGAGGCATGTGTGTGGTGAGAACGCCATGTGAACATGAAGACTGCGGGCCAAGGAGAGAGGCCTGGAGCAAATCCTTCCCTCCGACCCCTCAGAAGAAGCCTGCGGACACCGTGATTTCAAACGTCCTGCCTCTAGAATTGTGAGACAATACATTTCTGTTGTTTAAGCAACTCAGTTTGTGGTACTCTGTTACAGCAACCCTAGAAAACTAGCATGCAACCCTACAAATTAAGTCTTATACTCTTTTTATAAACAAGGAAACTGAGGCGTACGAAGATTACAGACCTTGCCCAAAGTCACATGGGCCGCAGCTGGTGGGGCTGTAGTTTATCCAGACCCATTTTGTTCTGAGGCCTATGTTCTTTCCACTGCATCCCCCTGCCTCCAAACTCATTTTATACGGCCCAAAGTTGTTAGCTCCTTTTACCCTCTCTGTGTCTGAGAAAATGCACACTGCGCATAGGCCTACGGAATATGCCCAGAGTCGTACAGTCAAGGTATTTTACATTGTTTTTTCTGAGGAGAACTTTCTGAAGACCACTTCCCTGCGTTTGGGGGTGAGTTATCACAGGAAGTTCCAGAGGTTTGTATGTACATACAGCCACTGGCCTGGTCCGGGAAAGGCAAGGTCTTTGCTGGTGCCAAAGACTGTCAGCCGCCTTCCCAGGAAACCAGTGGGGACTCCGAAAGATGACACCAGATGTGAGCCAGAGGGCGTTAGGACGTCGAGGGAGTTGGAGATGCCTGCCTGATGGAGGCTGGGCACAGGGAATGAGTGGGAACGGGGTACCATTGCTGGAAGAGGCTGCAATAGTGGCAAGACAGCACAGGTTGTAAGGAGGCAGTAAAATACCTGGAGAGCAGGTGGTTAAAGACAGACAAGGACCTAGGAGGAAAGGAAAGATTTCTCCATTTCTAACGGCTATGACAGCCAAAACTCCGGTCCAAGGGACAGACATGCGAAGAAAGGGGCCGTTAATTGTGGATGGACTGTTCACTCCATGAGGGTGCCTGGCAAGGCGGCACTGGAATTCACATGAGGTCCTTCTGCCGAGCTGCGGGCCAGGGCACCGCACCGCGCCTGGGCAGCAAAAGGTGCCTTTTTCTGATTCACACCGAGGCATCCCATAAGCTGCCCCATGCAAGAAAGCATTGTCTCAAGATCAAGGCACTTGCACTGGACTCTCAGACAGGACGTGGGAGAGATTAGAGCCCACGGGTTATTGTAGGATCAGAACGCAGTACTTTGTAAACATCATGGGTCTACGCTTTTGAGATTTTGTTTCCCTTAAGGTTTTTCTTTACTTTTTCTTGCTATTGTTGGAGAGACCCTTTTGTTGAGCTAAAAAAGCAATGCAATTATTGTTTTTGCTTTTTCCACATTGAAATCAAAGTTTCAAGAGAAAAAACACACCAGAAGGGCTAAATGTGCTGCTAGACAGCAAACGGGCAGAAACACAGTAGTGATGTGCAGGGAAGTGGACCAACATATGAAGCCCAGCTCTGCTGTGCAACTTGGGCAAAGAAGCTTCCTAAGTCTCATCTTCCTCACTGTCAAATTTGTCCAACAAATATTTACCCAACCTTCACCCACCAAATCTTTATTAGGCAGTGACTCTGTGCCTGGGACTGTTTTAGTATTCCCGGGGCAAGGCCCATGTCTTCATGGAGATTAAATTCTAGGTTGGGGTGGTAGGAAAGGGGAAATATAAACAACAAGCCACAATATGTGTATAATTTAATGGACAAATTCCTCTTCCTCTCAAATATATCACTATGCATTTCTCTTTTGCATTCTTGGTATCCTATTAGAGCCATCCATCTGCCAGGGGAAGGGAGCATAGTAACGTAATAGGAACATAAAATTATTTAAAGACTTAATAGAAACTAAATAGGTTCTGACATCCAAACAGGATTTCTAAGTCAACAGCAAGATAATATTAATAATCCTCGAAATCTGGAATTTTTGAGCAAATGCCATCAAGAGGACTGGTTGACTAGGTGACTAGATCACAGAGTTTTTAGGTACACCCAGAGTCTGCTTATACCTGGAGTAGAGAGGAAGGTATGGGGTGGAGGAAGCTGGGAGTCCAGGGGGTGGGAGAGGGAGGAGCAGAGGCAAGGCAGACAGTGTTTTTGTTCTACCCCGTTGCCTCGGGCCCCACCTCAAACCTCTGCATGGATGTGGAGAAGCCTGAGCACACTGGGGCTTGTGGCTCCCTTCGCAGGTGTGGCACAGAAAGACGACCAGGTAGGGCCCTCAGACAAACAACAGGAAGCCCCGTTACATTTGAATTTCAGATAAACGACCAGTATTTTTTTTTTTTTTTGAGACAGAGTCTCACTCTCTTGCCTGGGGCGAGTGCCGTGGCGTCAGCCTAGCTCACAGCAACCTCAAACTCCTGGGCTCAAGCAATCCTACTATCTTAGCCTCCTGAGTAGCTGGGACTACAGGCATGCGCCACCATGCCCGGCTAGTTTTTTTTTTCTTCTATATATATTTTTAGCTGTCCAATTAATTTCTTTCTATTTTTAGTAGAGATGGGGTCTCGCTCTTGCTCAGGCTGGTCTCGAACTCCTGAGCTCAGAATGATCCACCCGCCTCGGCCTCCCAGAGTGCTAGGATTACAGGCATGAGCCACCGCGCCCGGCAATATTTTTTAATATAAGTACCTCTCATGCAGTATTTGGGGCATACGCTACATTTTTCCATTGCTTATCTGAAGTTCAAATGTAACTGGACTTGCTCTACTTTCATTTGCTAAATCTGGCAACCCTACCCCAGGAGAACCTTTAGCCTGGGGCCTCAGCCTGCCTGGCACGGGCGAGTTGATAGCTAGGCCTCAGGAAGCATTCTCGCTCCACATGAAAAGTCCTTGGATTGTCTGGACTGTAGTAAGTGCTCAATAAATACCATCTATTACTATCATTATAGCAATAATGGCGAGGGTGAAACACCCTTGTGGAGCCCTGGAGAAGATGTGGGGGCAGGGGAAGGAGGGGAATACAGCAGGCAAGAATAGAAGAAATGGAGCTCATAGTATTGTTCCAGGCGTGGATTGGCACCGGCAAGGCTCCTGTTAGATAAGATTGGTGAGGCATGCAGCACTCAGGGGCTCGTGTTCACAATCCTGCCCTCTTGATCGCAGTCTCACTGGGCCCTGGGCCAGGGCAACAGAAGAATGCAAAGCTCTAACAGCACAAAGGACGATAGCCTGGACATACGGTGGCCACAGTACCTCCCCTAGGAGAAAGCGGAAGAGGTCCGGCAGAAGTGTGAGAGGCGCAGAGTGGGTGTCCCATAGGCAAGTGGAGTGAAGCAGTATTACTGCATCAGAAAACTGCTGGGGAGCCAGTCACCAATTAAAACAGCCAGAAAATTCCGTGCAGTTGAATCGGACTCAAGAAAAGCATACAGTGATCTTTTTTAATAGCTTTGCCTTCTGAGTTTATGGTTAAATCTTCCTAATTAGTAATGAGAAATCTTCCGAAAAATGAAAAGAAATGTCCCAAAACCAAATTAAAAAGTCAAATGGTGGTCATGAAATTAACACCTTACTGGCAGCTCTGCGTTTTTTCCCCTCCTTGAAAAATGTGCTTTTACCTCTGGGTTACTCAGCCTTAAAATTTTCAGATGATGCTACAGAACTGTGGAAGTATTTCCACAGGAGCCAATTCTTGTCAGTCAAGAAGTCGTACAGCGTATATGTAATTTTCTTGCTGATGACTGGCATAGGAAGTCGGAATATTGGCAGAAATAGATGGTGACTGATGATTTCTGCCTAGCACCCTGTCTGCTTTGGCTTGTAAAATCATTCAACGTGATGGGCGTCACACAGTTTTTAGGCTCAGTATATATAGAAAACAGCCTTGTACATTGACAGACCAGAAGGTTGGCCCTGTATCTGCTGCTCTTTAGAGCAACACTTTGTGCCAAACATATTCTGGCCTGGCACATCCAGGGTTTACATCATTTGCTTTTAATGAAGCTACTGTGGGTTACTAGAAGAAGCAGCTAATATTATTTTTTATTTTTTTAGCAGCGTGTTGACACAAAATGGAGGTATCTATTTATAATACAGTGAATTGTCTTGTAAACTCTGACTGTTTTGCCCTTTTGAGAAAAAGATACAATTTCTATTTTGTTAAGAAATTAGACTAACCCAAATAGCTAAATGCTAAGAGTATGAAACATCACAGAGCATAACTAAGTAAGCCTTTATGTTGTCCTCAGATACCTAAAATTTTTGTGGTCTACTCAAGTTTTCCCTAAGAGCCTCCCCCAATATGAACTAATGGTGTGTTAAGGTTCTGCTATGGTTTGAACGTCCTCTCCAAAATGCATGTTGAGATTTAATTGCCATTGTAATAGTGTTGAGAGGCGGGACCTTTAACAGATGATTAGGTCATGAGGGCTGCTCTCATGAGTGGTTTAACGATGTCAGTGTGGGAGTGGGTTAGTTACCACAGGAGTGAACTTACCCAGGATAAGTTCAGCCCCCATTCTCTTCCATCTCTCACACTCATCCCTTGCCTTTCTGCTTTCTGCCTTGGGATGACACAACGAGAAGCTCCTCACCAGATGGCCAAGCAGATGCTGGCACCATGCCCTTGGACTTCCCAGCCTCCAGAACCATGAGCCAAATACATTTCTTTTGCTTATAAATTACCCAGTCTGTGGTGTTCTGTTACAGCAGCAGAAATGGACTTAGCCAGGTTCCACAAGAGGGATTATAGCCGCAGCAAAACACTATAAGAAAAATGCTACCAAAAGAGACATAAAGAGAAGTACAGTATATAAAAGTATTTTATCCACAGTGCAGAAGATATAAATATAAGGTTTTCTTGTTATTAATAATTTGAACTAAATTTCAAACTTAGAATAACTTCTCCAGATTACCTAAAATTTAATAATAACTTTCTTAGTAAACACCTTCTTCATCAACCATGCAAGTTAATGTGCTAAACTGATTGGGGAATACTAGGTAAAGTACTAAAAAGGTTAAGCACTTCTTGGGAACTTTATTTATTTCAATTTTTTTTTAAAAAGTCATGGGGCCAACTAAATCATTGTCCTGTAGAACAACAATGATGATTTGAGCATCTAGACCATGTAGGAACTTATATTTATAAATCTTGGATCAAGTCTTATTTTTGCATTAAAAATCTCTTCAAAGGACATTTATTAGGCTTCAACGTTGGTGATAAATCAACTTTATAACTATCAAGTGTATTATTAAAAATATTTGAAACGAACGAAGTCTCTTTTTTAAAGTACACAATTAGTACACTAATAATGCAGATTATTATTTTTTTCTGAAGAACCAATTAAACGTCATGAGTTTCATGGCAATTTCTCCACAATGGTTTTGTGAGGTGAACCACGTGAATCATGGACCACTCAGGTCTTCCTGAGAGTAGCTGAAACCAACTCCAGAACCAAAGGCCAAACAGAATCTTCAGAGACTGCTCTTTATAAAACAGAGTAAATTCTGACCCTACACAGAAAATTTGCACTTTTGGTTTCTCTGACAGGCAATTTTTTATTTGATAGGCATATTCTCTTTCACACCATCCCATAAGAAGACCTACCCTTGCATTTACCTGTCTACAAGCCTCATAATAGAGTAAAAACTATGTCAGCTTGATTGAGGAGGCAACTTTAGTTGATTATTTAGGATTGCAATTATAGGAATTAAAATATAAAATGAAAATCCAAGACATTAATAAATAATAATTGATGTCATCTATGGTCATATTCTTGATAAAACTTTATCAAGTCCCTAGATAAAACAAAATGTCAATCTTCTGTCACTTTTCAAATGGTTTTTGACATCAGATAGTCAGAACCATAATATTGAATTTGACTCTACAGAGGTGAATTGTTTAACAATTTTGACCTTTTCATTTCTAAAGATGTGTCCACTGGTGATAATAAAGGGAAATAGGTGAAATTCAAATTATCGCTTACAGCAGTTCTGGCAAAAGCATAGATGGGGAAGGGTGTGAAGTGATCGGCTGCAATTAGCACCAAGTACATGATCCTTAACATAGCAGTCACTTGATAAATTCTTAATTAACTAATTAGGGACTTAGTCCATTTTTTCCTTCTGGTTATTATCACATCTAATCAAAAGTTGATTGTAATTATAACACCATGTGAAGCTACCAATGATCATAAGTTATATTTTTAGAAATTAATGAGAAAATTATTGCTCCCTCCAAATGCACATGACTTTATTATTCCAGTCTCACAGAACATTTGAAAACCACAGCTGTTGATAATGTTTTTGATTTGCCAGATCCTGTAACAGTCCACTTACTTTGCCTTGAACATGGCATTTGTACCACATTAAAGTTTGGCAAGCTTATCTTTGCTAACCGCTGGCAAATGTGAACATGCTATAAAATACAAAAATATACTTCAGCCAAAGCCATTATCAGGTACATATTTGTTTGGATTTGACTAAGAAATCTCTAATTTGTTCATGTGCACTTGCCATCTTTACATCATGCATGATCATTATTCTCGCAATTTATATACCACGTGCCTGACAGCCAACTAAGCTCTAAGTGCTGGTATGGGAGGAAAGGAGAGAGGAGAGAAAGAAAGAAACCTATTTTACTTCTAATAGTGTGAGCACGAACTTCCATAAGCTCTCAGAGCGAGCTCTCCCAGTGGTGATCTTCCCCATCCTGCCCCCTGCCTGCCCCGCACTGAAGATGTTTTTGAGTAGTTGGCATATTCTCCTTCACACCATCACATAAGAAGATCTACCCTTGCATTTATCTGTCTACAGCCTCATAATAGAGTAAAAACCATGTTATCTGGCTCTTCACCAACACGAAGCTCAAGAAAACCACCGTCTCTAATATTCCAGCACATGGAGTTCTTTAGCCTGGAAATCCACTCCATGCAGAGAGGCAGCGTAGGCACAGGTAGGGCATGATACTGAGGTTACTGTTCTGTTTTGCTCACCCACTCACTAGACAAGGCTAGCCAGAGCAGGGTGTGACACTGGGCAGAGCTTGCGACTTAGTCACACTCCCTCCTCAATGAGCATCGTAAAAGAAATTTTCATTAAATTCCCATTTATTGACTAACTTTCCCACTTAATGACCCAAAAACCTACAAATACGCCATCTTGTATTTATCTCATGGCATGTTATGAAGTAGAAAAGGCAGGAATGATGTAATTATTATTTCTATTGTAAGAATGAAAGGAAAGGTTACTTGCCACATCTGGACCAGAACTAACATCCCCTCATCCTAGCTCTCCATCCACTCTCACCTTTCAGTGTCTGGTACCAGGGACTACATTCTATGTAAGCTTTTCAGCACCCAGGAGATGAACACCTGTAATGAATAAAGCACTGGACATAAATGCAAGGAAATACAACAAATCAACCCCCTCCAACAAACCAAACCAAAAGAAAACAAAGAAATAGATCCTTCTTACTCATCATTTAATAAGCATTACTGTCTTCTCTGGTTGTTTGACTGAATTTAATTTTCCTTTGCATGTAATTTATACAGACAGAGCCTTAAAGCCAACGCTTTCAGTCCTATCTTGCATCTTATTTTCTACTGGCTTTTTTGTTTGTTTATTTATTTATTTTGGGTTGGCTCAGATATGAAGGGGAAACCAATCTTCAGCATCATCAGTTTGCATCTTTCAGCAGATTTCACAATCTGTGCTAATTGCCAACACCAAGCTGTCGGTGTGGCAATCCATGCTGACCAGGGAGACTTCAGAAGGAGCAGATCCTTCTATAAACACAATGTAAATGTTGTTGCAGGTCCAAGATATTTTAAAAAGTCACCTATGACCTCTACTGGTCATGTTGCCAAAATACAACAGCTACCATGCTTTCAGAAGCGTTTCCGTATTTTCACTCATTTGTTTAGCAAATATTTTTTAGCACCTGCTTTGTGCCAGGCACTGTTTAAAGGATTACAGTAAAAAAATACAAAAAACAAAAAGCTATCAGACAAAAACTCTTCCCTCTTAAAATTTGTCAGGGGAGACAAACTAGAAACATTATAGACGAGTTCATTGTAGAGTATTTTAGGAGGTAATAGGTACTTTTAAAAAGAGAAAACGTAGATCCAGGTAAAGGGAATGGGAAGTCCTGAGGAGGCAGAACCAGAAAAGCAGGTTGCAGAAGGAAACTGGGTGCTCAGGATAAGCATCGGTGAGAGAGTGGAACTGAGCAAAGTCTTGAAAGAAATGAGAGCCTCAGCAACTGAAGATTGAATGCATAGCAGGTTTTCAAATTCAATTAGACATTGTTCATTTTCACTGAGAGCTTGTAAAAAGGCTTTGGAGTCAATCAGACTTGTGTTCAGACCTTGCATCAGTTTTTGCTACAGCAACAACCACCACCAAATTCTCAGTGGCTCAAAAACCAAAGATTTATTTCTTGCTCACATTTGGTGAGGGCTGCAGGTTGACTGAAGGCCAACTGTGACTCCGACGGCTCCACTCGGCTGGATTCGGCTCAGCATGCGTCGTCTCATTCCAGGAGCTGGGACAAAGGAACGGCCGCTCTCTAAGGCACGTGCTGTTCCCATGAGGAGGTCGAGGCTGAAGAGGGCCTCACCGAACCACACCACTGCAAGCTTCTGCCCACATGTGGCACATGGCAACTTCATTCACCTTTTATTGACCACAAAAAGTTGAACTGGCCAAGTCCAAAGCCAGTGGGGTCCGGGAAGGGTATTCTGCCTGCACAGAAGCATGGCAAAGGCAAGGAAGGAAGGAATGTGTGTGAATAGATAATACAATATAACCTTAATGAGTCGCTCATTACTTTTCAGCAGTTTTTGTGATCTTCGCCCAACTGCCACCACCATGTTGTTCACGCGGCAATCCACGCTGATCACTGGGACATCTGGAATGACAGGTCCTTGCACAAACACAGGCATAAAACTACTTGCAGGTCCAAGGTAAGTTGTAGGTCTCTGAACTGTACCTTGTCTACCTGTGAAACAGGAATAAGAACAGACTACCTGAGAAGAATAAATGAGGTCATGTTTGTGAATGCATTTAACATGATACCTGCCTTACAATAGGGGAGCAATAAATGCTAGTAGTTTTTGTTGTTGTTGTTGTTGTTGTTGTTGTTGTTGTTGTTGTTGTTGTTTTGTCTTCTTCCAAAGGTGGCATCAGTCTGGCCCAATTCCTTTGGATGCTTAGGAGGCAATGGGACGAACTGGAAAATTGAGGAGCCTGGGATTCAAAACGTAGATTCGGTTCTGATTCTAAATCCTACATAAGTTCCTAATCTATAAAATTGGGCAGCTGTCTAAATAATCTGTAAATCTTCTTCCAGTGCTAAAGATCCTCAATTTGGGATAAAACCTTTTCTGTAGGTTCTTGCTTTTTCTCTAGAGCCGTTGTTCAGTTTTAACACCAGGTGGCACTAGACAACAATTTAATGGAAAAGGACACAGTGCTTTTGGTTTTTCTGTTTGTTTGCTTGTGAAATTCAGGCAGTTCCAGGCTATTTTAATTTTCTTTTTAAATGTATATTGTTATAAAGCAGAACTTTGCATCCGATGGTTCCTCAGAAACCGCTACCCTGAGGAAATGGCATGAACAGAGTAGTCTAGGCCTTCACACTTGGGGAGGGGGCCCTGGGAGCCTGCGGCACTTTCTAGTTTTGCCTCTGAAATGTGGCAGCTTCTCTTTTATTGACACAGGCATGAGATGATTGGAGCTGTGCTTCAGAATGACATATCCACTAGCCATGTAATTGGTTCCAGGAGCAGCTGTGGCCAGGGGGAGAATCATCTAGGACTGTGGTCCCCAACCCCTGGGCGGTGGACCCGTACCAGTCCGTGGCCTGCTGGGAACCGGGCCACATAGCAGGAGGCGAGCAGCGGGCAAGCAAGCGAAGGTTCGTCTGTGTTTACAGTCACTGTCTCCCATCACCCCCACATGGGACCGTCTAGTTGAAGGAAAACAAGCTCAGGGCTCCCACTGATTCTGCATAATGGCGAGTTGTATAATTATTTCATTATGTATTACAATGTAATCATAATAGAAATAAAGTGCACAATAAATGGGATGCACTTGAATCATCCCCAAACCACCCCCGCAACCGGCTGTCCATGGAAAAATTGTCTTCTACGACACCGG
>RJWJ010028927.1:0-21043 GCA_004363605.1 Indri indri | reverse complement strand
ACTCTGTAAATATCTGATATCATTCCTATTCTTACTTGGAGTTGTATTTTCTTTAGAGGTTTTTAGAAAATACAATGCATTTTCTTTAAAAATGAGACTGAATTTTTAGACTGCTCTCTCATTTGCTTATTCCACACAAATTTGTCATGCACCAAATAAAGGCTGGGTATAGTTCTTGATGAGAAAAACAGAAAGGACTAAGATAAGGCCCCTTTCTTATTAATAGTGTGAAACCACTATTAATAATTGCTAACATTTATTTAATACTATATGCCTATTTAAGTTAACAATTTTAATATATATTAACTTGTTTGATCATTGCAACAGTCCTGTAAGATAGCTCCTATAATTATCTATACTTTATACATAAAAAGTGGGGCACAGAGAGGGTAAATGATGTTTCAAAATTCACTCAGATAGTAAGTTAGAGAGCTAGGATCCAAACCCAGGTAGTTTGGTTTTTTACTCTATGCGTATAACTGCTATCCAGTGCTGTTTAGCACGCTGTGTAAGCTTGGATATATTATACCATGTTGGTTAAATTCGACTACAATTAATTAGGGAGGCCTGGGTTACTAAAGTAACAGAGATATCTCCAACCTTCGTATTTTTCCTTCTTAATGACATGAAACAGATGACTGCCAATTACCAAACTGTGTTGCCTTTCATTCTTCTCAGTATGTCACAATCCCTTTTTCAAGACCTTCTTACTTCAATAAACGCGCCATTCTCCTATTGTTTCCATAGAAAAGATGCATGTTTGGGGGTGAGAATTCCAACTCTTCTTTCAGAGTCTACCTTAAATTCTGATTACTTACGAAGAGAGACTGCTGTATTTACCCTGTGTTCAGTCCAAGGCGCTAAGAGGGCAAATGGCAACTCTCAAGAGCTTCTGTGCCCTGTGGCTCTCAGGATTTTCCACAGTTCACAGAAAGCTGGTGATAAGATTGCTCAGTGGAAGCAGCTCTTTTAATTAATTATTGGAGGGTTTGCATTAATGACATGAGAAAAAGTACACTCCTCAGTGTTGCTCTTCAATGCCCTTGGACCAGCTCTAGAACTAAGCTCCTCACTCCCCGAGTGCCACATTACACATGCACCATCTCTCCCACCACTGCACCGTTGCTTGGCAACAGCAGTACTTGTTCTACCTGCAAGACGGGAAAGAGACAAATGGATAACCAGGAAAACCCCCAGCCTTGTAATTTCTCATACCATTTGTAGAAAGGCACAAAGTGAGTGCTCAGCCTCAATGCTATCTCAAAATTGCAGCCCGAAGACATTTTTTTTTTTTACAAGAAAGGAGCCATTAGTACCCACCACACTTAAAATCAAGAGCCCTGTTAGATCCTAAAGCTGCAATGGTTCAGGGTAGTGATCTGTATTTATAAACCTGATTGCATTGCTAACTACTGGGGAGATATTAGTGGTGAGTGATCTGATAGTTAAGGTGCAGGTAAATTGATGTAGAGAAATCAATCAATCACTTATTCAATCTTTATTGAGGACTTATTAGGAATACTAATAGCTATTACTTAATGAGTACTTTGTATGTGTGCAGCTTCATGCTCTATACATCACCTTGTTTAATGCTTACGATGCTCTTGTAAGATAGGGTCTATTATTCTTGCCTTAGAGATAAGGAAATTACTGCCCAAACACATTAAATAAAGTGTTCAGTGTCATGCAGAGTGTCAGATTTGAACGTAGGGACGTTTGACTCCAAAGTGTCTTAACTTCCAAGATCATTTGTCTACTCTGCTTGCTACTCACTAATCCCTGTGCTGAGCTCTGAGATACTTCACAATGCTAGCCATTCCAAAGTTCTCTCCTGCCTTAACTATATGGCAGTACATAGCTGACCAATTAAGGGTGTCTGTTTTATTAATTCTGTTTCTCTCCTTTAATATCTTCATACTTTCTTTGAGATCTTAAAAATCAGGTAGATCTGGGTTCAAAGATTAGCTCTACCACAAGTTTATGTGAACACTGATGAATCAAGTTGTACTATCCATCATTATCAACCTATTACTATTGTGTTAGTCATATTTGTTAAGAAATGTGATGGTTCTGAGACTTTTCCTTTTGTAAACTAACAAGTTAACTTGTCACATATAGATTCTGGCAGGAGACATGAGACACCTGGATCAGAGGCAAAGAATGTAATTACTCACTGCACAGCAGGCAACAAGAGTTCAATGTCCACACGGGTTTTCCTTGTCCCCAGGTCCCAAGGGTGATACAGAGTGGCCCACTAGATGCCATGTATTTAACAGATCTGCATCACAGCTGAGGAGCCCTGAGATTAGAAATCTCAGCACTTAAACCTAAAGCATGAAACCTTAAGAATCCTGGAAGACAATGTAGGAAGGACTCTTTCAGACATTGGCCTAAGCAAAGAACTTATGAAGAAGATGCCCAAAGCAATCACAGCAGCTACAAAAATAAATAAATGGGAACTTATCAAATTAAAAAACTTTTGTACAGCCAAGGAAACTATCATTACAGCATATAGAAAACCTACAGAATGGGATAAAATATTTGGTCTCTACACATCTGATAAAGGGCTGATAACAAGACTCTATCTAGAACTCAAAAAAATCAATGAGAAAAAAATAAACAACCCCATCAATAAACAGGCAAAGGACATGAACAGAAACTTTTCAAAAGAAGACAGAATAATGGCCAGCAAACATATAAAAAAAATGCTCAACATCTCTAATCGTTAGGGAAATGCAAATCAAAACCACAACGAGATATCACCGAACTTGAGCGAGATTGACCTTTATCAAAAAATCCCAAAGCAACAAATGCTGGTGAGGATGTGGAGAGATAGGAACACCCTTACACTGCTGGTGGGACTGCAAATTAGTGCAACCTCTGTGGAAAAGAATTTGGAGATACCTCAAAGAGCTACAAGTAGAACTACCATTTGATCCAGCAATAGCACCATTAGGCATCTACCCGAAGGAACAAAGTGATTCTATAATAAAGACATCTGCACTTGAATGTTTACAGCAGCATAATTCACTACAGCAAGGATGTGGAAAGAACCCAAGTGCCCATCAATCCATGAATGGACTAATAAAATATGGTATATGTATACAATGGAATACTACCCGATTATAAGAAATGACGGTGATCTAGCACCTCTTATATTTTCCTGGGTAGAGCTTGAGCCCACCTTCCTAAGTGAGGTATCACAAGAATGGAAGAATAAGCACCACATGTACTCACCATCAAACTGGCACTGATCAGCACTAAGGTGTTCACACAGTAGTAATACCCTTTGGGGGTAGGGGGTTGAGGGTAGGTAAACGCACAACTAATGGACATGGTGAGCATTGTAGGGGGGGAAGGGCATGCCTCAAATCATGGTTTGAGTGTGGCAAAGTCATAACATTTAACCAAAATGTTTGTACCCCCATAATATCCTGAAATAAATAAAAAAAAGAAATCTCAATATTTTAAAGGGTACTGCTAGCAAACATGCCCAACGTTTGCCCTAGAGGAAGACAATACTTATCTTTCTTAGACTGGCCAGGAAACAAATCTTCCTTCTGCTTTGGAGGGAGATACTAACTCTATATTCCAAGGCTGTTTGCTACACAAATAGCCTTGAAAAGCTAATCCAGAATAATGGCTAATACAAGACATGCAGAAATGTAATAGATAAATGGAGAATTGTCTTTCAAAAGTATTATCAAATTGTCAGAAAATGTCAAGAGACAATTGCCTGCATAGTATCTGCCATAGAGAAGAAAACAATTGTGTTTCATGACTGAATGAAAGAATGAACGATCGATTGATATTGAAAGCCAATTGAGTAGAATCAGAAACACAGACAAATGGTAAAAATATGCAGGCAAAAATCAAAAATATCTTGATTTCATATTTGGTTCCACAGTTATTAGCTGTGGCATCTTGGATATATAACATAACTTTCATAATTGTTATATTTTTCATCTATGAAATGGGAATCATAACACAAACTTTTCAGAGGTATGGTGATTATTACATATGATTTTGTGTGTGTGCATGTACAGATGGATATTCACACACATTTATATGCTTATACATACATCGTACATATAACATATGTCACATAGTAAGCAGGTAATATATTATTGTGTACTCTTATTTCAAAGTAATAGAAATACATTTTTGCAAACTTAGGCAGAAAAAAGATGGATGTCTTATGGAATCCTAGTGCAAATCTGCTTCCAGGCATTAGGAACGATGGGGAAAAGGGATGAGAATGATATAGGAATCCCTTCTGCATCTTATTACTTCTTATTACTGTTTTTTTTTTCCTCTTTCGCCAGATTATTTTTCTGTGCTCCTGGAACACATGACAGAACATGTAACGACTCCACTACATCAGAGATTTTACATTTGGGCTTAGCCGAAGTGGAAGATACACTATTTCTATTTGATTCTAATTCCAATTTCTTGGGAAAAGACATAGTGCTTGGTTTATTGGGTTAGATGTCCACCTTGGATCAATCTATTATGGCCCAAGGCTGGTGGTGGTGGTGGATGGGGGTTACACATAATAAACCTAGCTCCATGAGCCCACCCCTATCAGAGAAGGATGGGGCTAGGCAACTCCTTGAGAGGACTAGTAGGCAAGTAACCTCGTATAATGTTGTTACTATTATTACACCATGGTTTGAGTTAGGCTTCCATGACTTACAAACAAACAAGTCTTGACTAACACAGAATCAACAGGAAGAGAAGGGCTGAGATGTGTGAGATGACTGGGGAGTCGTGTTGTAGAAAGAGGGACTGGACTGTGTAATGTCATATCTAGGAGGGGAGCAGGAATGAACATATTCTCCAAGAGTAGTTGCCTTTCCTATTTTAAAACAAGTAGAGAAAGTAACAAAAGTTTATAATTTCTATGTTCTCTCTCACTGCTGGTAGAACCTAGTTATGTTTCTGAGTCTGTATGGAGGGCAGGCAGTGAGAGAGGAGGGTATGGTGGGTGGGTAGGGAAGAGTGGTGTGTTAAGAATAAAGGCTGGAGAAGCAAGTGGGAGCCAGATTGTGCAGACAGCTGTAGGGCATGCTTCAGCTTGATCTAAGAGCAATTAGAAACTATTAAATGGCTTTATGCAGGAAAATGGCATACCAAATGCACCCTGGCTGCAGTGTGGCGAATGGTAGAAAGGGAGAAAGGTAGGAGACAGGAATACCAGCTGGGAGTTCTTGTGAGAGACAGGTAATGGTAATCTGGGCCAACGTAGTGGCAGGAATGAGGGAAAGAAGTGGTAGACTTCAGAACTGGTTAGGAGGGAGTTTCAACATAGCTTGGCAATTGATTGAGTGTGAGAGAAAGGGGGAGAGGAGGAGATTAGGACGCAGCACCCCAGCCATAGTCCCATCAACCAAGAGAGTGCTGTAGAATCCCAGGCCTATTCAGAGCTTTCCAGAAGATAAATATTTCTGAGCAAAGTCACATGAAGCTCAATTAACCTCTAATAGTTTAAGAAGCAAAGAAACAAAACAAAATAAAATATAAAATAAAATCCTCTTGAGGTAGCATGATTTTCATGAAAATGCATTGTGATGAAGAATGAGTCTGAGCCTATTTGCCCAACTAGGTCATAGGATAGCTTTGCCATTTTTATCTTTCCGGAATTCCATGTTTACTCATTTTTTAGAAAAAAAATAGGATAACTGTACTACAACTTCATAGGATTTAGATAGGTAAAAGAACAAAGCTTTGGAATATGATGGATTTGTTATTTTCCAGTTATGTGATCTTGGGGAAGTCACTCAAATAACTTATTTTTCTTTACCTTTATAATCAAGATGTTAATACATATGTTTTATTGATTCTTATTAAGTACAGAGGGAAGTGTCAGGCACATAGTGAGGGCTTGATAAATGTTAGAATTATTTTATTATCATCTTTCCATCATAAATGAAGACATAAAACTTTAGAACATTTAAGAAATATTTTAAGGGCTCACAAATACTAAATAGAAAAGGTAGGATTTAATCTGAGATCTATCAGAGGTCTTTCTCTAAATGCAAATAGTCTTTTTCCAGAATTCAACCAGGGTAGCCCAGGAGATGTCCATGCAAAGACCTGCTTGTCCCCAGATTAGTTCCAGATTGTATTTGTCTTCCTGGAACTTTTATTTATCTTGTGTTCATCGGGTATAAAAAAATCACATAACATTAATTAACATCGGTTATAAATTCAGTTCAGAGACATCAAGGTGGGAACAACTTTCTTTGTTGTTTTTGTCAACTAAAGGAAAAGCAGTTTGAACAGTAGCATAGGCTTCCATGCCTGAGTGATGGAATGGAAATTAATGATTACCTACTGCATAGTTCATTTACCCCAAAAACCTCCAGGCCGTCATTCGGATTGAGTATATATAAAAGTTAAAGCCAGGCCTCTAATCTAATGGCAGTGACTATTCATGATGTGCAGGAAAAGGTAACTGCTGAAGAATATTTTGATCTATGCTGGGCAATGGTGGAAACATGTAACACATTCAAGTGACTTTAGAATCCATGGAGGATCTTTGGTCAAGGGGGGAAAAACAGATTGTTTCCTTGAACCAGCTTCACTTCTATGTGGACTGCAATTGCATTATACCTTAGGCAAGTGGTTTGGTGGAAAGAGTGCCGGGTAGGCATATAAAGAGCCAGATCTCAAACCTGGTTCTCTAAGTTGCGTGACCTTGACCAAGTCATATTTGCTGTGTGTATTTCCATTACATCTTGCAAAAAATAGAGCAGTTGGGCTTGATTGGAGGATTTCAAACTTCTCCCTCACAGATCATATACTTTCAAGATTTTTATCTCTTAAGTAATGACACTGACTAGTGTAAAATTAATTGATTCTTTATTTGTATTAGTCAGGCATACAGGACTATTAATTTGGACATCTAATCATAGTGAAATAACCCAATAATTTTTTTTTTCAGTCGGTCTGGGCAAGTACAAAGCAGCTACATGTTTAGATAGCCTAAGAATCCTTAGAGTGAGAAACAAAAGTATCTGTAAAGAATGAAGATTGATCACCTCTTTGCCATGGCCTACAGAGCTCTCCATGTCTGAGTCTCTTTCTATACCTTTCATTTTATCAGTCTCCTTTCACCCACTGTTGCAAAATAGGTTATTAAGGATGAAATGTCTGATTTCCTTAACTATTAGTTTTGACAATTGATATCTCTGACATTTCATGTTGACACTTCTTATTTCATTTTTATTGTGAAGGTACATACTCAGTCTTGCAAATGCACATTTTGGCTTGTGATTATCTTTCACATTTTTAGAGCAATTTTTGTGAAACCATGGATAAGTCAAAAATTCATGTTATTTTCAAATATGAGTTCTGTTGTGGAACCAGTGCAGTACAGACAGCTCAAAATATGAATGAAGTGCTTGAGAAGGATGTGGCTAATGAATGCATAGTGCATCCATGGTTTGAGAAGTTCCATTCTGGTGATTTTAATCTTGAAAATGAGCCACTTGGGTGACCTGAGACCAACTGGATACTGATGAGCTGAAAGCAGTAGTGGAAGTGAATCCATCTCAGCCTATGTGTGAATTATCAGCAAGGTTTGACCTTACTATTCCAACAACATTGCACCATTTGTAACAAATTGGCAAGGTAAAGAAGCTGGATAGATGGGTTCTGCATGAATTAAATGAGTGTCAGAAGAGAAATCCTCTTGAAGTTTGCCTTTCTTTGCTGTCACAACATAAAGGGGAACCTTTTCTACACGGTATTGTTACATGTGATGAAAAATAGATTCTTTTTGACAATTGCAAGCATTCGACACAATGGTTGGATAAAAATGAAGTGCCAACACACAATCCAAAACCGAATGTGCATCAAGAAAAGCTAATGTTGTCTGTTTGGTGATCTAGCTCTGGTATCACCCACTACAGCTTCATGAAAACTGGTCAGTTGATTACAATGGATGTCTACTGCAACTAATTCGATGAAATTATCAGGATGCTTGTAATTAAGCAGCTGAGATTGGTCAACAGAGACAGGCCAATCTTCTTGCAGGACAACGTTCAACCAAACAATGCCGCTAAAACTACAGAATCTGGACTTGGAAACTCTCTGTCATCCACCATATTCACCAGATCTTGCACCAACTGACTACCACTTTTTCCAGGCTTTGGACCACTTCTTGCAAGGAAAAATATTCAATTCTCAAAAACCTGTGGAAAACACCTTTTGAAATTTCATTGCCACTTGCTCTCCAGACTTCTTTGTTGCTGGCATAAACAAGATACCATTAAGATGGCAAAACTGTGTTGATAGTACTTTGATTAATTGAACTGTTTCTTGTTTGAGATATAATAAATTACACTTTTGATCTGAAATCAGAAATTTCATATTTAATGTCCTAAAACTGGCTTCTTTTAAATTCGTTAGTCATGAAGCTCTTTCCTTTACTAAGCCTCATTGAGATTGTTTTCTTTGTTTAGAATGCTCTTCCTCCAGGTTTGGTTTAAATGCCATCTCCTGAGAGAATTCTCTATGTCTATGGTCTACCAGTTGATTTCCTCTTACTAATTTCTATAGCTTAATTCAGCTTTGTTCCCATTATTATCTTCATGACAGTGTGCCATATGGATATATTTATTAATTTACGTATTTGTTGTCTTCTCTTCATATTTGTGTAAAAACTCTTGAGGGATTGCACCATGTTTGTATGTTTGTTTTTAACCAATCTATTCCAACATGGTACTCGGCATGGAGCTGACAATAACTATTTGTGAAATGGAGAAAGACTTAAACATAAAAAGTCTTTGTAAAGCATGGAGAGTAGTTTGGGCATCTCTTCTACTAGTTTTAAAAACTGCTAAGCATATGAGGAAGCCATGGCATTAATTGGTCCTAAGGTCCCTTCGACCTCACATAATTTAAGACAGGTTTCCTCAAGCTTGGCATTATTGACAGTTTGAGCCAGATAATTCACTGCTGTGGGGGCTGTTCTGTGCATTGTAGGATGCTAAGCAGCATCCCTGACTTCTACCCACTAGATGACATTAGCATCCCTGTCTCCAATTGTGATAATCAAACATGCTTCCAGACTTAGTCAGGTGTCTCCTAGGGGACAAAATTTCCCCTGGTTGAGAATCACTGATCTAAGATGACAAATTAAACCAAGAGAAAGTAAAATCATAGCATGTTACAAGGTACATTGATTTTGAATGCTGAGACCATTTCTCTTTGTCTATTTTATGAACAGATTTCATTAACAACAGTTTTTATAATAATTATTTTAGTAATGTCCCTTATCTTGCCATGAACATGAGGGAGGTTATCAGCCAAGAATTTTAATAGCAGTAACAGAAACTTTCTCTGACTGGTATAAGATGGAAAGGACTTTAATAAAGGGCTGGCAGTGAATTACAAAATTGCCAAGAAGGTTGGAGAAACAGGGGCAGAAAATGACACAGAACAAGGAAGGCTAGTCCATCAGGACCCAAATAGCTGTGCCCTGTATGAGTTTGGCAGGCACTGCTGTGGTTACCCACAAATGCTGGATGCCCCAGCTCACATCCCTCCGGTGATCATCTTGGGTGCGGCTACCCTAGTATATGGACATTGCTGCCTCCACTGCCACTGCCCTACCCCACAATGCATTCTCTGAAGCCTTCCTCTTTGCACTCTTTCTTCTCCATTCCTGCTGTATGTATTTGATTAGCTGAGAGTAGGGCATGTGCCAAGTCCCAACATGCAAATGAGGGTAGGAAAATGTTTATCTGGCCTTTGGCCTTCTAAATTAGAATCCAAATTCACCAAATTCACTGAGCATAGCATAGAGTTTAGATCCTAGAATGCTCCAAAGCAATTAATGTTCACTAATCAAGAGACAAAAATATAACAGTGTTCAAAAGTGTTCACAATGTAATGTAGCCAGTTACAGGTCCGTCTCATCTAATGATGTACTAAGGATTTGATCTAATGTGGTATATGTGTCCCTTTTCCTTCACGATATATTCAGTAATCCTTTCATTCAGAAGTAACGTTACACAAACTGAGCTTTAGCATCCCACTGTCTCTCCCTCCTCTGGCAATGTTTGGGGCAAGCTTGGTGAGAGGCAAAGCCTAGCCATTCTGTGAATATCTGGTAAACCCTGAATATGTACTGCAAGCCCCATTTTCTTGATACTATTCCCCCAAGAGGCCCTGAAATGGCCTGAACATGGGCAGGTGCATGATATTTTAGCCACCAAAGTGCAGCAGTATCCACTGAGTCTCCAATTTGACCTCATTGCATTTCAATGCAAACCCTGTCCTCTGTGGGTTCAATTGCATGACAAACAGGCAGCGCTTCATGGATGATTCAAGCTCCAGTAGTTTCTCAGCTCAGATGGAACAGCATTGGCTTTGCTAGAGTGGAAAACAGATTATAAACGGCAAACTCATTTATTCTACCAATGTTTGCTGTACTTAGAGAAAGCAGTTTTCCGTAATTTTCTTCATTTCCTTCTAGAATCAAATTGGCTGTCTTTGAATATTTCCTAGTAAAATAGTTCCAGTGAATATTAGAGTTGGAAATGATAAAAGAACTGTGCTTTGTCTGCATGAACAGAGTGGGGGACCTAACTTTTCTAAGCCTCGTTCTTCATTTGTAATATGCTAACCGCTGTTATTCAGGATTTGCTAGGCTATGCTGGAGTAACAAATTAACCCTCAAATCTCAACAGCTTAACACTGCAAAAAATTATTGCTCACCCACACAGCATATCCAGCGTGCTTTGCCACAGGATTCTGTGCCAGACAATTTAATGCCATAGATCTCTGCAGGCATTATGTGAGCATGAAGGAATGGTACACAAACCAGATTGGACAAGGGTATAGAGACTTTTTGGAGGATGTGAGGCCTGAGATAAGGATGAGGAGGAGTTAGCTACAGTTTCTTTAACTTTTCTAGAGCAAAACTACCAAAGCAATAAAGAGCAAGTGTGTACAGAAAACTGACATTGCTAATCATGAAGTTAGAGACACAAAATGGCAAGGAATAAAACCAGGAAGGGATGACTAGATGGAAGGTTCAAGTCATCTTGAAGTGTTTGGATCTTATCTTATACACAGTTGGGAGTCTTTGAAGGAGTTTAAACCAGAATGTGAAATTGTCAAGCTTTTGTTTCTGAAAAGGTCATCTTAGCTGCAATGTGGAGAATAGATTTGTCTGGAAGAGCATGGTGGCAAGGAGATTGGTAGGAGGCTTTCTGTAACCCATGGTGGGGATTACAAGTAAAAAAAAAAAAAAAAAGTGGTCAGAATGGAGAAGGAGGAAGGGTCCAAGAGCTATTTGGAGGAGCAATGGCAGAGTACACTTAGTGATTGACAGGGTGGAAGGTGGTAAGGGAAAGCAGGTGTGGATCCTTGGTTTGAGGTGATGAGGGTGAATAAAACAGATATAGTTAGCTCCTTATAGAGCTTGGAGTCTACTGGGGAATATGAGCAAAAAACAGTCGCACACAAAATATATATACTTAAAATTTTTATGTTCTAAGAACATAACTATTTAGAAATAAATTAGAAGTCAGTATAGATTATACTTATGAGACACTAATGATAGGTTACTCTGTAGGGTACTATAGAGAGTGACCTGTACTTATAAAAGGAATGTAATCTGAATGACAAGGCAAGGTTTTTAGGATTAAAGGGATTTGAACAAGTTTTTAGACTAAAGAGACAAAAATTTCCAGAAGTAAATATATAGGACAAAGAGGCAATAATTGATATTTCAAGGTCCAGAGTAAGCAAAGGAGCTCAATGCTTCCTATGGTGGATTAGGTTTTATATGAGAGGAGGAAATCTGTTCCTCTGAAAGGGAGGATACCAGGCTGAAAAGACAGTGGGAAATTTGTCTGGTGGGGTTGATATTCTTAATGAAGTAGGAATCAAGTCTATTTGATAAGGGTTAGAAAGGTGGCCTTTAAGTAGAGGGTTTGGGAAAATAAAAAAATTAGTAACTATTTAAAAGCAAAGGGACTTTTTTTGTTTTGTTTTTGTTTTGTTTTAATAAGTAGATAGCTTGCAGCTGCTTATAGACTGAATGTGTTTTATTTGACCTCTTCAGAGACAAGGGCATGTGTTCATCAGACTTGGACTCTCAGCAAAGCAACATATGCCAGTACCTCTCAGAGTTGGATTGTGGACCATGTGGCTGAGTTTTGATAAATGAAAGGTGGGCAGAAATGATACAAAATACTTTCAGGCTTGGCCTCTACAAGTATTTGATGACTCTCTAGCCTTTGGAAAACACAAATTCCAGATGTTGGATCTCTTAGTCATCATGTGGAAGAGACTCATCAAGAAAAGCTATGATTATGCAGTTTTACTCAGTTTGGTGGGATTTGAGGGAGAAATCAATTTTTTTTTTCAGCTGAAGTCACGAAAATTTCTTGGTGTATTTGTTATTGTTGCCTAATCTAGCTTATTCTTCGTGACTAACATGATTATTATTAAAATGTATTAATTTATGTATATATTCATACAAATGATTTTGTTTTGTTTCATTTATACTTTCTAGTTGTTACTTCTGCGGTCTGAATCAGGCATGTGTTTAACAAGGTATTGTTGTGCTTTTTGCTTGAATGTCTTGGCTTATTTCTCTCAGAGAACAATGGATAAAGTTCTAAAGCACAGGACTTGGGCAAAGGCAGCACTTCTTAAGAGCACAATTTGTCCTATTGGTAAGATCCTACACTCAACTACTTGGAACCATTTCCCAACCTATTTCTTTGATTTCAAGATCAAATTGCTCCTCTCCACATGTTCCTCAGAATACAGGTCTCCTCAAAGAGGTAGATATTGATTGGCAAAGACAAAAAGAGAAAATACCTTTATTTCTTGCAATAAATAACTACACCTTCCAATTGTTTCTGATAGAATAGACATGTAATATGAATCCTTTCAGAATCCAACCATCCAAGATTATAGAACTTACAGGCCATCTATTTGACCCTTACTTTTCTTTATATAGCAAAGATTTCTCTACCCTGTTTTTCTCTTTGCTATATGAAACCCTCAAAATTCTCTGCTTTCCCTTGTACTGCAGCTGAAGTTTTTCTGCTAGTCTCAGGGTATATAAAAGCACACTGACAGGCATATAACAACATAGGTTTGTGGCCAAATTAATGAATGTTTGAAACAAATTTCTAATGCACTTTTCCTCTGTGATTTTGAAGACATTCCTAAAAATAACAGCTTATACTCTTTGTAACTTTGGGTAACTATTTGACCTCTTTAGTCCTTCATTTCCTCATCCATCGGTTTTCCCATTCTTATCCTCAGTGGGAGTGGAAATTATATTAAGTATATGTAACACATTTAGTACAGATTTTGGCACATGGTCTCAAAAATTTGTTATAATTAACAAAAAGTTAGCTATCATATATGGATACCTAATATATGCCAGGCATTTCTCTATAGATTATCTTTAATCCTTAAAACACTGCTGTCAAATAGAACTTTCTTTCACCATGGAAATCTTCTGCATCTCTTCTGTCTAATGGAAGAGCCACCAGTAACATGTAGCTATCGAGCACTCCAAATGTGATTAGCCCAACTGGGAAACTGATGTTTTATATTATTTATTCTTAACTGATTTAAATTTTAATAGCCACATGTGGTTAGTGGCTACTTTATTGCCATTTAGTGGCTGCACAGCCTTAGAATGAAAATCAAATCAGATATCACATTCCTCTTATTTAATAGAAACTAGTATCACAGATGTTAGGCAGTTTGTTTAGGGTTATTCACCCAGCAAATATATGAGCTGGGATTTGCCTCATTCCTTGGCTGTATTCTTTCCTCTTCATCTGAGAACTTTAACATTTATGAATACCTCAGTTTCTTCATGTGCAACACTTTTGCATTTGTTTTAAATAGCTTCCCTGACACTGTAATCGTTGAACTGAAGAAGAGTCTTGTGAAGTACGTTAGTTCAGCTTCCTTCTCTTTAGCTCAGGAATAGCCTCTGTATTTTCCCATAGGTGATCTTCCAACTTTCTACCAGTGTCTGAGGGCTTATGACCTCAGACGGTAACTTGTGTTGTTATTATGAAGTGCTTCCTCAGCCTGTATTAAACTGCAACCTGATCCCATGTGCCATGAGGTAAATGGTTGAGATCAGACTAAGCTGCTGAAACAGTCCCTCCCACGCTTATCAGAGTTGCTGTCAGATGATCAGGTGTAAGCCTGTTTTATATTGTGGGTACTAGGAGACACACAATGAGAATGAGGTGATGAGGAGGGGAGGAATCAGATGCCCTGGAAAGCCAGCCCAGGAAATTCACGATGATGGTATGTGCTGATACGAGGACATTTTGTCAAAGCATAATTCACTCACTCATATGAATGTGTTCCTGTTATGACTAACGCATTTGGCAGAAAACAGAGTTACAGGCTTATCTGAATAGCAAGCAGACAAAGAGGTTAAGGCTGGAGAATGATTGCACAGTTGATCAAATATGAGAACAAACACATTGTACTTTACAAATAAAAGTACTGGTTCCTCTTAATTTGGGTGCGTGGCTGCTGTTAGGGCTCTGCAAGACACCTCTTGGTGGGGAGCACGATGGTTCAGTGACAAGAGTTCAGGAACCAAAGCCAGAAAATTCAACTCCACCTGGCACTTCTAGGTTCCCATACTCTGTACGTTCTTCATACCAGCTATTTCAGACTTTTCTGTTTCTTCTTAAATTTTAGAACTTTGTCATCTTATTAAATCACGCTCAGCAGATGCTATTTTTTGTACACTAAAGAGAAATGAGAAGTTCTTGAAGCTAATAGAAATTCTTCAGATATCTGTCACTAAAGTTACAAAGCTACAAATCCACTCTCCCAGCCTGTTCCTCTCCCCTTCTGTCAAAATGATGAAGCTCATCTCCTTCCTTAAGGGGTAATCCCTCCTGCTTCCCAGGGACCCCAGTGTTAACTTGGCATCCTTTCACCGTATCTTCAACATATGCCCCTTTATAAACACGCTCCACTGGACTTTGAACCTGATCGAGTCTCACTCATTTGAAACACACACACACGTGCACACACACACGCATGCACCACACTTTTTCTCAGCCACCCATGTCCCTCCAGTTATCGCTGTTCCTCTCCTCATGTTTAACATTAATCGTTTCAAATGCATTGCCCAAACTGTCTGCCTGTGTCCTCATTTTAAACTTATTCTTCAAACAATGCAATTTAGATTTTATTGCTACTGTTCTGTTGAAACTGTTCTCACTAAAATCACAGAACGCCAAATACCACTGCATTCCTAACCATCAGGGCAATTTTGGCCCTCTTACTGGATGAATTCTCAGAGGAGTGTACATTATTCACTAGCTTGTCCTCCAGGAAGCACTTCCCTGGTTTTGATTCTGTGACTTCACACACTTTTCTCTTACTTTTACTTTCGTGGCTGCACCTTACTGGTTCCCTCTGTGTGTTCCCACTTATCTAGCCGTACATAACATAAGGATAGTGAGAGGTCTTGGTTCAATCTGCCACGTAAGTGGTGGTGTTGCATGGGACTCTATTCTACATGCTTTTTTTTTTTTTAAAATTTTACTCTACACAGCATATTCTTAAGGCTTCAATCGCTATGTTGAGCTTTCTGTGTCAACACCTTTTATGCATCTAGATCCAATCCCATCCCCACTGAGTTCCAGATCCAAAAACTCACCTTGTTAGTGGACATCTTCTCTTGTCTAAAATTAAACTCATTATTCTTTAACCCACCAGAAATTAATCTCGCTTTCTGCCCAATTACCCAAGTTTGAAATTTTGGATTCATCTTGGTCTTTACTTTTTTTCCTATATCTAAATTCAATTAGTAAGCAAATTTCTTGATTCTCTCTCTTAAATATACCATAAATCTCCTTATTATCTCCACTGTTAGAACCTTGGTCTAGTATGCTGTCATCATTTATCATCTGGACTACTGCAGTCACCTACCAGCTTTTCTTTGTTTCCTTTATTCATTCTTGCTCTCTTCCCATCCATTCTCCACATTGTTCAGAGAGTGATTTTTCAAAAGCAAAAGTAAGCATGCCATTGCTCTCCATAAAACCCTTCAGTAGTTTCCCATTGCTTTTGTTGTACAATCCAATCTTGTTGGCCAGTCTGAAATGTCACTCTGAAATCTAACCTCTCTCTTCCCTGACAGTTTCATCTCCCACCTTTCTCCTACATGTGTTCTAAGATCTAGGTATCCAAACATCTTTAAGTACCCCTATTGTAGCTTAACTGTAATTTCCCAAGCTCCAGTCACTTCCAAAAGAAGACCACTCTTAACACAAAAGATGCTTGTTTTGGAATATCCTAGGGTTCAGTAACAATAGGTCCCTAATTATGGAAGTAGCATCTAAATTTGCATCATTTTTAAAAAATGTCATTTATGCATAGTTGATGAGGTCATGTCAGTCCCTTTCCTGAAATCAAACACAAAAATGAACTCAGGGTCTGATGCTTGAGCAGTGAGGTGACATGGGGAGATCTTTAACCCTGGCAACCCCTATCAGTTCCTCAGGGGCAGTTTAATGGCATTGGCAGAATGAGAAGATTCTCATTCCAGGTGTCACCTGGCTACTTACACACTGGATAATCTAAATCTGGAGACTTTAAACACTAGCTAGAAAAGAGAAAGTGATGATGTAATCTACTGGCTGGATTTCAGGAAAGAGGTTGAAATCTGGCTTTGGCTGCTGATACTACTATTGGTAATATTGGTTGGTGCATGGACAGGAAATTAAGATGACCAAAGGAGAGAAGGGACTAGGAGAACAGTACATCCCTGGCTCTTATCTGCTGCTGAGCTACTGCCCCAGCTCCTGCATCATGTCCATGATAATGAAGGTGGTGTGAATGTGGAGCAGAGTTCAGGCTTTCCAACCACACCACACTGTCCCCATTAGACAATAGTCTTAATGAGTTGCTTCATCCCCATGTGAGCATCTCCCATGATCCATGTGGGCGAGGATAATGCAAGTGCTCACAAAGCAGTCTAGGTGCAGTGAATTTAAAGTCAACTTAGGTAGACTGATGTTATATAAATGAAGGATGGTATATTCTGCAATCTGTATCCTCTGGGAGTGTGCAACCTCTTTAAAAAAGACATAACTAATGAGCAGGATGGGACTGAAGAATGATCTAGAAGAAATTCCTCTCTTGAGCCTAAGTAAGCTGTGATTTAAGAATGTCTGGGTGATGTGAACTGAAAGTTTGTGTTTCCTCCAAACTCATATGTTAAAGTCTAACCTCCATTTGATGGTATTTGGAAGTAGGGAATTTGGCAGATAATTAGGTCATGAGGGTGGAGCTCTCAGGAATGAGATTAGTATCCTTATGAGAAGAAATAGGAGAGAAATGATCTCTCTTTTGGTCATGTGAGGACACAGTGAGAAGGCAACTGTATATAAGCCAGGAAACAGACCCTTAGCAGACAACACTGGATCTGCTGGTACCTTGGTATTGGACTTCCCAGCCTCCACAACAACGAGAAATAAATGTTTGTTGCTTAAGCCACCCAGTGTATGGTATTTTTGTTATAGCATCCCAAACTGACTGTGACCTTGGGTATGTTATATAACTGGGGCATGGACTCTTAGGAGGTATTTATACTTGGAGGAAAAGTCTTTAGCAGTTACCTGAAATCAGAGAGAGAGAGAGACAGACAGACAGACAGACAGAGAATGAATACAACAATAGTAGGTGCATTTGCCTTGTTCCAACCCCGTAAACTCATCCCTGAGGTATCTGGAAAGGTAATATAGCACAACAGTTATAAGCAGGGGCTCTACAGTCAGCCTGCCTGGATACCAGATTGATCCCAGTCATTTGTAGGTTGTGAGACCTAGGCAAGTATAATAGCTTACCCACTCTGAGTTCTCGTCCTTATCCACTAAATGGGCATAATATACCATAGGGGCACTTTAAGGCTGAAACGAAATCTTCCATGTTCAGAATGTAGCACATAGCCTGGAACAGAGTATGCACATAGTGCATATTAACAACAGTATTAGAGATTATGGAGAGAGAATCTTCAAGCCCTAAGTGATGAAGCCGATCTCAAGAAAGTCCCTGAGAGACAGAAGCATGGGTGGTTACTGCTTTGGTACTAAAGAGGGACATCTTCTGGGTTGGGATTCTTCAACTTCTGCTCTTGGAAATGCAGCTCAACTCTGGCATTCCCAGGGGAGGCATCATTAGAAATACCAATAAATGCCTCTGCCCTCAGATGGATGTTGGTGTTCCCTTGGGGAGCACTGTACACATTAGCAGTGATGAGTACTCAAAAGTATTTGTGGACAAATAACCCTGACAAAGGAAGGGAGAGACGAATATGGATTAGCTTGGGCATGCTCTCTCAACCTCCTGGTGAATTAAAGATCCTGGGTAAGCCACTGTGGTGAGAATCAGAGGAATTTGAATTATTATTAAGGTGGCTCTGTTTATCTCCATAGGTGAGAGGTTTTCTCTCAAACAGTGGATAAGTGTGTCAGCATATTGTGTTGTCCTCACCAGCAGATCATCCACAATGTCCCACAAGAGGATTCTAAATCAGAAGTCCAATGACTCTCTTGCATCAAAACCTCTATAATTGAGCATGAAAGTTTTTCTCAATCTAACCCTAACATCTCTCCCCCTTTACAACTTTACAATCTGATACTTCCCCCACACAATTCACGATCTAACTACATGCACACAAAATGCAATTCTCAGAAGCATTTTGCTTTTTTTCATCTCTCTCTAAAGTCTCTATATGCTGTGCTCTCTTTTTTCAATACTCAATCTCTCCCCATATTATGGGCTTCAGTGAAAAAAAAATTCAGTGGAATTCTATCCTTTCTGCCACCTCCCTCAGCCCTCAATCCAACAGAGCAGCTGAATCGGGGGCTCTCTCCCTTATTCTCATCCATTACATCTATAAACTACGTAATTCTTACGACTTTCCCTCTCCGGATCCTATTATGTGCATGTTTGTGCTCTCAGTCTCAGGAAGTTCTCATTTGCTATTTTTTCTACTTGAATGATACTGCTTCAGATGCTCCATTTGGCTGCCTCCTTCCCACTATTCAAGTATCAAGTCTTAAAAGACTATAAAAGAGTTCTTTTATGACTGAAAATAAAGCAGACCTGCTTCACTCCAAATCACTCCCAATCACTCTCTGCGCCTCTCTTTCTCATTACCTTTTTTTTTAAATCTGTGAACGTGATAGCATCTTATTTATTTAGTCACCAGTTTAGCATATTCCCCCAGTAGGAAAAATGTGCCTTGAGGGCAGTGATCGTCAGTTTTATTTATTGCTGCACCTCTGTATCTTGGCAATGCATAATGCATAGCAACATCTCAATAAACATTTGTTGATTGACTGTCATCCCCACTAGACAGTGAGCTTCGTCAGGACAGAAGTTGGATCTTTACATACTCATTACACAGCACAAGGTCTGGCACAGGTTATGTGCTAAAATATGTATTGATCAAATGCATGACATTTTAAATTAGCCAACCAGGGGCTGGGTATGCAATGGAGGTCAGGAAGGTGAGCAATTTGGTGGAGTGTAATTACTGGGGAGGGTGTCCAGTGCAGACTGGCCAGAAGACAGTGAGGAATTGATTAAGATACCAAAGAAAGGAAATCCGGTGCTTTGCATATAGTACAAGCTCAACATATGTTCGTAACATTGACTTGACAAAATGAGTTTTATACTTCAACACTAATTCACTTTTTAAAAAATACCATTTTAAATCTGCCATGGAATCACCTGCTGCTTCATTTGAGTGTGTGTGTAGGGGAGTGGGTTGCTCTGTGACAGGTGTCCAACAACACGCTAATAGCCGAATCTATTTGAGGCACAATGTTGACTTTCAGGAATGCTTTCCTTTTCTTCCTCACCCCACCCCCACTTCATAAAACGAATGCCACTCTCCTGAGAGCATCACAATGGCAGTCCACAAATGAACTCTCTTCCTTTGAGAGAGACTAACTGTAGGGGAAAAGATAATTACTTAGTTCCTTTATCTCCAAATTATTTGTAATAAAATCTGAAATCACACCACAAGGTCTTTCATGAGGATGTCATAAATTAAGATGCATCGGCGTATCTGGTGCATCTGTTCCAGTCTCTGGCCCTTTGTCTTCTGCAAAGAGCACACCAACCTCAATACCCAGCAGACAGCATTTACGCAAATGATGTCGTGGTCTATAGCATTAATATTCAGTGATTGTCTGTCATAGACACCTTACTGTACATCTGTTATGCAAATGTATGTTAATTCCGACTCTCTGACAGCTGCCTAGCTTCCCTCCCTAAAATGATCTTTCCCATTTTGAAGTTTGCAATCTGTTCCCCAAAATGTTAATCCAACAATTAGCTGAAATTGCTAAATAGAAATTGTACATGTTCAGTCTAAAATAGAAGGTAGCATTTTAAAATAGATGGTGAACCTTCTTCCCACATCATTTATTTCATATGTGCTTCCACACAATGTAAACATTGATCTCTGTACAGCTTGGCTTGGGGTAAGTGGCAGTTTTTTCCACCCCAGTCCTTGGAGTTTGACAAGAAAGGAGGTATCGCCATTCCCATGATTCCAAGGACTTTGTCCTCAAAAATGCTTTCCCTGATGCACGGTGTTTCTCTCCACGTCTTAAACTTCTCTGTTTCCCACTCTCCACCAATAATTATTATCAAACACTTGGCTATTAGCAAATGACAACACAGAATCATAAAGTGATGAATGATTGACGACAGGACAGAGATCTAAGGGAACATCCCACGACACAGAGGGCATAGTACATACTCTCTCAGTACATGTCTGATGGATGTTAAGTGAAGAAAGCTCCCATATTTACTACCTCTATTCATTTTGAGGAATAAGCAAACAGCTTTGAGACAATAATAGAACTATCCATTAAGACCTTTGAAGAAGATTATGGTGCTTGAGAGGATAACAAAAGATAAATTACATTAAACATTTAGTGAAAACCTCTTCAGACTAAATAAGCACTTACAATGATCCTACTGCGTGCCAGTC
>RJWJ010028926.1:0-21064 GCA_004363605.1 Indri indri | reverse complement strand
CCATGCCATAGCATGCTTATGCTAAGAATGCAGTTAATAAATATCATTTCTTCCTTAAGACATTCAACACATTTAATTAAGAAATAGCTATTGAAAACTACTACATGCAGAATATTCTGTGACATTTTGGAACAGATGACAGAGATTGAAAAAGACAAAAGAAAGCTGACTGCCAAAAAGGAAACATTAGCTGTTTTGAATATTAAACAGGGAATCAAAAGAGGGAGGTTTTAGTACTAGCTTGGTCACATAATGGGTGACACTGGCTACACCATTATAAACAAGTTACTTTACTATTGAGCCTATTTCTTCTTTCTAAAACAGGAATAAAAATTCTTAATTTGTCTGGGCTACTTTTCATTCGTAACTATGAAAAAGGATACCCAAGTCCTTAGTATATGATATAGCTCGTACATTTAGAAAAACAGGTCAGTTATTAAAAACCTCCTCTGAGCTAGTGAAGTATTTTATGTACATTATCTCATTTAATTCTCACAAAAACCCTAGGAAGTAGACACTATTATTATCCTCATTTCAGAGATGTGAGAAACAGAGGCTCAAAGAGTTTAAACAAGATCCACAATTTCACTAGCTAAGACATCATGGAGTTATGATTGAAGCCCAGAAAATACGATTCAGTGTCTCATCTTAAATCTCAGTCTGTCTCCTGTTCTAATTTATACAAAGTGAAAACGCTACAAGCCTACTTACAAAGCCAGGGTCAGGGAAGAGCAAGCAGGGTGAAATGACAAACACACTTGTTCAGTATGAGTATCATGAAGAACACAGTTGGGCAGAAATTAGAATATGTCCGAATTTTGTTGATGCTTGAGAACAGCAGGAAATGTTCACTGGACAGACAGTGTCCCAGGCATCCAGTGAGGACTGACATGATGAAAAAGAGATGAAAGTGAAGAGCCAGCAGGCAAGCATTCAGCAGCCAGAGTGGGTGCTGAGAATCGCCTGGTCTCCAAGCAGCAAGGACAGGTAGTCCAAGAAAAGAACACCACCATCTAAGAAAAGAAAAGTCCAGCTTCACCTGGTGAGAGGAAGAGAAGCAGAGGCCCAAGAGACAAAGGCACCAAGGAAAGGATTCGAATAGAGCTCACGGAGGGCTAAGGGATGAAGAGGGCTTTAATTATCTTATAAAAAGCCATTGGAAATGCCATTCTTTGTAAATGAGAGCTCAGCTTGCTTCATGTGGCTGTGAAAAAATTTTATGTGTTCAAACTATATGTGTCTCAGGATAGGCGTTTTGTTCTCTGCAGGTCTTTGGACTATGGGGACCAAGAAAACACATTTTATCAAAATAGATTTGTGGGATGTATTTGATTTCTTCTGTGGTAACTCCGAAACTAATCCTTGGGGGGAAAAAGAAACATGGACTATAAATAAAAATACCCTCACTTATAACAAGGAATTGAAGCTGAAAAACAAGGTTTAAGAAAAAAGATAGAAAGTAAAGCATTCAGGTTTGGGGTAGAAAACTTACATCTAAGTTGAGATTTGTGATTTCAATCAGTGTTGATGCCTGACAGGCATTCCCCACTTCCAACCCTCTTCCTCCTGCAGGCCCTGAACCCTCAGGAGTTGCTCCACCTTCTTCAGTAACCCTTTCGTTCTCACTCAGTCGTGTGAGCATGTGACAATATGATGAAAGTCAACAACTCTTGGGATTTCTCATTGGATTTCTTAAAAGATACTGGTGACATTAAGAAATGAATGGTTCGTGGGATTTAGTGAAAGTATTAATATAGAAGTTTGTAAAGTGCCATGCTCAGACAGCCCAGAATAGAAGAGGCATTTTTGTGATTAGAAATGTGGGCTATGTACTACTGTATACCTAGGTTCAAATCCTGGCTTTGCTAATTTCTAGTTTCATCAGCAGTGGACATGTTAATCATCCTTTCTGAGCCTCAGTTTCTTTGTGATAATAATACTATCTCATATTTTTGGAAAGATGAAGTTAAATTTTATGAGATTTTTCTATCCCTGGAGCAATACATATTCAAGTATTGTCAGTTCTCTTTCTATTGTTACATAAAACTTAAAATTCTGAGTCCTGTTTAAGCTTTTAATACCTATTTTATACATAGAATTAACAACTATACTAACTGTAACTATAAAGCAATTAAAATTGATTTCATTTTAACTTGTATATATCTGTTTCCATGAAGAGCTGTCCTTTACTGTTCCTTGCATTGGATTCTAATGCTGTTTCTGCACAAAACCTTCCCTTGTGCTCTTCTGAGGAATTGTCCTCAGAATTCATTTTTAATGAATAAGTGTCTAAAAATAGGTATGAAATATTGGTTAAAAATGCCAAATAATGCCCTTCAACTGTATAGTTATTTTTGTCTTTTTGCTTCCTTTTTTTTTTTTTTACTACTGATCAAAAAATGGGACATGTTATAACAGTGACACTAAGTTAGTACCTGATTAAAGTAATAAAGAAGTGGATATTAATGTCTGTTATAGTATATTTACAAATGTAGAGAAAGAAAAAGAAGACATTTTAAGAGAGGAAAAAAAGGACATAAGAAATAAGATTCATTTTGCCAGATTGTTCAATTTCCTACCAGTTCGGTTAACATTTTATAGATTTTGCAAAAGCATTTATTCTGTTTCTCTAACACCATATATTTAGAAATTGAAAATTATATATAGTGATGCTTTTGTCATATATCGAACATGTAATTCATTCAAATTCAAACATTACTGTGAGGATTTATAAACTTTGTATGAGTTCTTTAAACTTTCTTAAAAATCTTTTTTTAAATGTGTGTATATGAACCCATAGAGAATCTATATCTCCCCTGAGATTATTCACAAAATGTTATGTGAAAATCCGTATTTGAATTTTCTTAGCAAAGGACCTGGGGGTTTCATAAGATTCTTTAAGGGGCAAATAAACTGGTTATAATATGCTGATATAAAAAAAATTAAAAAATAAAATAAAATTTGCCTAAACTTTAAAAAAAAGAAAACATTGGTCAAGTCAACATAATAAATGTTTACCTATTGTTAATTATTTATTAGAGTTTGGTATTCAACATTTTTGCATTCCTACTATGAGTTATTTACAATTGTTTTGTTTTTATTTATTGTTTTGGGAACCTCTGGCTAAAATGGGGTTCCAGCAGCAGAGGAGCCAGGAACTCTACCCTAACAAGAAATGAAGAGGAGCTGGGCATGGGTATGTGCTTTCACGCAATATTTCTTTTACCTGGCAGATGGCCTAATGCCTATTTGTCTGACACTTACATGGAAAACTTGTTCATACTGGCAAACACCCCTGTGACTGTGGCCTGACCCGGGTCCAGTTTATAGCTGCCTGACCATTGTTCTGGTGCTGGGAACTTGAGTTTGTGTTCCGCCCACGTTCTGGAAAAAAACAGGCCTGAGAAAATCCCTCATTCTTCAGATGGAAGGTGAAAATTCAATAATTCACCACAATAGCAAACGAGTTCAAAGATTTTTACTTACAGATGCTGGGCAAGTAGTGCACAGTAAGCTGGGAGGGCAGTCCTCTGTCCTGGGTCATATGAAGCAGGAATAAAGAATGGAAAGTGAGGGAGAAGGAGAGAAAGAATGTGATTGCTGGAAATATATATTAGGAAATAGGGCAAATGCCCTAGGCAAATGCCTGAATGGCTCCTTTAAAAGAAGTGAAAGAAAAGCAGGGAGCCCAGTCAGCTAGGTGGGAGAGATGCCTCTAAGTTCTTATTTTGGCCACTGACTTGAGCCTCCTGGGTGTTGTGTACACCTGGAAACTGCATGAAGGGTGACTGAGCCCTGCATCTGATATGAAAAAACCTGTGCTCAAAATGGATGCCGCAAGTGGTTGGTCTGTCTTGCTGCATAGTAATACCTAAGGCCGGTTAATTTATAAAGAAGAAAGTTTTATTTGGTTCACAGTTGGTATGGATGGGAAATTCAAGATTTCCATTTGCATCTGGTGAGGGCCTCGGGCTGCTTGCACTCACAGTGGAAGGCAAAGGCGAGCTGGCCTTACAGAGAGCACAGGCAAGAGAGGACGCAGGAGAGAGGGAGGCAGGTGCCAAGCTCCTGTGAGGACCAGCTCTCAGAAACTAATAGAGAACTCCCTCCCTCCCTCCCCAGTGAGAGCTTTAATCTATTCCTGAGGAACCCGCCCCCACCCCCATGACCCAAACGCCTCCCATTAGGTGCCACCTCCAATAACGAAGATCACATGTCAGCATGAACTTTGGAGGGGACAAACATCCAAACCATAGCATTGATGCAACATAAAAATTTTAAAAATTTACACACACATACAGTAAGTAAGAATATTGACTATACCTATTTGAAAATGTGCCTATTTAGTAAATATCACAGCATGAGCTGTTAAAAAACTGGATTGACACTGTTTGCTTCACAGCAAGGTAAGCTTGGATTTCGTTTTATAATAATGAACTGCTACAAAGGATAGAGCTTGAACTGTCACTTGGAAAGGTGTCAAATTATTTGCATCAGCTGTGTTACCACTTTTGACATAATAGTCATCCAGAAAATAGAAGAAACAAAAAAATTATCTCTTCCCATACATCCTTAATAGATCAACCAGTAACAAAGGTACATAATTGGACAACAGAGACTAGAGCCTTTGCACTAAAATTCACAGGATAAGGAAACCAAATATTCTAGACTTGAGAAATATAAAATCAATCATCAAGACGAACTGATGTCCTGAAGTATGCCTTTTTAGATCCTGCCATTGGAACTAACCTATGAGAAAATAGTAGTACTTCTTTCAAAGTTTCTCCAAAGTCCAATTGATGTCACCATATGCAAGTTTAGTTGACATCCAGGAGCAATTTAATTGGCTATATTCTTTATTTCTAAAGGGCAATTTTATGCACAGTATCTAAGTGTCCTGTGTTTGCCATTGCATTGACCTTTACAGATTCTTAGAAATAGTCTTTGAAGTTTCATTTCGTATTTTCCAGATTGAAAACAGCTTATTAAATTGTTTCCTCAGACATAATAACCACTTATAGAGATGCGAATATGGACCTAGCAAGGCCGTGTCAATAATATCCGAAGGACATACCGATATTGAATTTCAGTCATGGAGTTTTTAGTGTGTTTGGTCACTTAGTTTCAGCTTCTCCTTGTGTTTCCTTTTCTTGTCTCATGAATATAGGATGACCAATTATCATGGAAATATTTAATTGGTAAACAATATATAACATAGTTAAATAAAATGATTTTTATAAAGGGTATAAAGATCTCAAGGGGTAAAAATGATGTTTGTTTGGAATCTATGCTGTGCCCGGTCATTAATTTTATTTTCAACTTAAAAAATTGTTCACAATTGGGAAAAAAGTAAGTCTTTTTTAAAGAGTTCAATTAGCTTGGAAAGACCACACAAGTATTTAGTGATGGATCTGATTTAAATCCAGTGCCATGAGCTTCAAAAGGACCATTTTTTTATTCCTTTTTGCTCTTACTTTATAATATCACCTCAGTAAAGTGTCATTGCTTTTGTAAGTACTATTATTTACTAACACTAAACTGTGCAGACTGTCTTATGATTTCAACCATCAGTGCATGTTACATATTTGCCTATTAGTAATTTTTAGGCAAAAATAATTGACTAATGTCAATTATTTCTCTTTAAAGAGAAAGTCTCTTACCTTCAAGGGATCAGTATATCCCTCCCTGAATTGTCTCAGATTCTAAAGTGCAGTTGAGACTTTGTGGACATACGGAAGTCAAGCAGTATGTAAAGTCAGTTTGCATTGCTGACAAGACAATTAGGAAAACAGGCTTATGAGTCAGATAAAAAGGTTTTGAAGGACTGATTCTTGCAGTACTAATTGTGTCAACTCAGGAAAATTATTTGACTTATGTCACCTAAATTTTCTCATATATAAATTCAAGATAATAATATTATAAATATTGTGGGGGTTTTGTGCTAATATGCATAAAGCTTGTACCATGAGCTGGGATATGATGATTACTCAAGAGAACTAATATCAGGAGGGAGTCTTTTACTTTAAAAGGACAAACTATCTTAAGATAAAAGCAAATATGTGGACTGCGTAACTAGAAATTCCATGGAGTAGAACTAGCTTTAGACTTGGATAGATCCAGGGGTTCAGATAATATAATCAGAATTTTGTTTCTCCTTCTCCCAGCTCTTTGTGGTCTGCCTGGCCTTTTCAGAAAAGGTCCTTCTATGGCTCCTTAAGATTTCTCCTTTCAGACTGGATCTACTAATAGCCTTCTATTACACGCTTTGCATTTCCAGAGAAAATATGGACAGGCTAATACAGTGGAGGACTGACTGGTCCAGTTTAAGTTACATGTTATGACTGCAGTAATGTCTGGTTAGAGAGACAAAGCTTTGATTAGCCAATCAGAGTCATGTGCTTCATCCACAAGTATCTGCAGTCAGAGCTAGTGGAGTAATACTGCTAAAAAAGAAGAAATGCTGAGTAAGCATATGCACACACCACCACCACCACCACCACCACCACCACCACCACCACCACCACCACAATAACAACGAGAGTCCACCATAGCTGTCTATTATGCTACACATTTGTTTTCCTGGAATTAAATGCAATTTGTAGTTACTTTTATTTTAGGCTGGCAGAATCTTTGCATAGATAGTATTTACTTAATTCTTGCTCATTTATGGAGCAAGCACATGATTGTTCTTCATTCCATAGCAAAATATTGGTCTAGCATAAATTAACACTAGTCTAATGTAAACATTAGTCTAAGGTGGAATTGATTCTTCTGGGAAAAAAGTAAAATATCATTAGAAAATGATTTTGAAAACTTTTCTTTCACCTTTTAATTACTAGCTTTATTAATTTTTAATTAATTAAAAATACCTAATTTGTTTATTCACTTTTGCCATCTATGAAGTGGTTATATATTTTTCTATAAAGGTACCAAAAGAGTTTAGTGCATCCCCTGACTTTAGTAAACTTTCAACAAACATCAGTTTAATTGTTAATGGTACATAATATTAAGAGGAACTAGACACATTACAGACGATCAATATGTTTTTCAGAGTAGATAAAAAATGTGAATTTCATCTGCATGATATTAGTGTATCTGAGAATATTTATGAGGCCTGGTTTCTTCCTCTGAGTAATGAGTGACTATGACAACACCTACCTTATAATGAAATTAACAGTGCCCTGTTCTAGCTCTACAAATAATTATTGAGCTCCTACAAATAATTATTGAGCTTCTACAAATGCATGATACACTGTGTTAGAAACTGGAAATGCAAATAGAAAATGGTCCTTCCTTTTGAGTAAATTAAAGAATGGCAGGTAAGGCAGTGGTGACAATGGTGACAAAATAACTACTTTATTATTTATTTATTTTTACAGAATCTTGCTCTGTCACCCTGGCTAGAGTGCAGTGGTGTCATCCTAACTCATTGCAAACTCAAACTCTTGGGCTCAAGCGATCCTTCTGTCTCAGCCTCCTGAGCAGCTGAGACTACAGGCTTGTGCCACTGAGTCCAACTAATTTTTCTCTTTTTAGTAGAGACGGGGTCTTGCTCTTGCTCCGGCTGGTCTTGAACTCCTGAGCTTAAGTGATCCTCCCACCTTGGCCTCTCAGAGAGCTAGGATTACAGTTGTGAGCCACGTCCCCCAGCCCCTTTTGAGTAAATTAGAGAATGGTAGGAAAGACAGTGACAAAATAACTTTATTAACTTTTACTTATTATTTTGGCTTTGGAGAGGGATACTTCCTGAAGGCATCACCTGTTGTTTGACCTCAATGCCACAAAGATAAATTTGAAAACATAAGACATTATTCTCTGTGAATTTAATATTGGAAGATCTCTTCTTAGTGAAACTGGTCATAAATTACAAGATATTAAATGCCTAGTATACATCAAGTAAAAGTTTAAAGCTTAAAAATATACAATGGAGGAATGTAGACATCCTACATATATGTCACTTTTTTTTATGTCAAAGGAAAACTTTAGTCATAATTGCTGGAGGGATTGAGATTGAAGGTAGGGAATACATGGAACAAATCAAATAGGGGAAAATGAGTAATCACCGTTAGTGCTAACTCACCAGAAAAGGAGATGGAAGTCCTTATATAATTATGTAGATGAAAAGGGTTAACCAAATTCTCTGAGTGCGGGGACCAATCCTGGTGTCTTATCAAATAGAATAGAAACAGTGGTTCATGGAAAGCTGGCAAAAAAAACCCAAGACCAAGTGTGTAAAAAGTAACTCTAGTTCAATTCTTACAGAAAGTTAAGATCCAAAGAGGAAAATATATACCAAATAATAACTAAGGAAAACTAGTATATCAATATCAACATGAGCCAGAAAGAAATTTAGAATAAAAATAAAAAATAGAGAATAACAGGAAGAGGAATACTGTATAAGGAACAAAGAAACAATCTCTATTTATCTGTTTATCCAAAAATATAGCATCAAAATGTACAAAAATAACAATTGCAGTGGGAAATTATACTTTATATATATCAGAAAGTAACAGGTAAAATGCAAAAAATGTAACAATATAGATTTGAACAACACAAATAAAGTATTCAGAAACCGATGCACTGGCATTTCTCGCAACCTTCAGAATCAACATGATATTCTGAACTATGATGATGTGGATATGAACAATCAAGGCATACGCTTTTCTAAGGAAAGAATCACCATGGGGTCTGTGCTATGTTTGGATCTTGGAACTTAGTGTCACTCATAAAAGATTGCCCTGCATCAAAATGTTGACAACAGTTTTCTCCGGGAAGGGAAGGAAGAGGAGGATTGTGGACAGCCCTTTTTAAAATCATCAGTATTCTCTGTTATCCTGTACTTTAATCCACAGTGAATGCATTTCTGTTTTAGATATACAACTTGTATTTTTTGAAGTTAAATTTCTCGTATAATCAGCAAAGAAAAAACTTTCTCAGGAAGGTAGCTTTTGTATTTGTTTTAATATTATTTATAATAGCTAATGGTATAATTTGTTTATATTTCTCTTTAGAAGTTATTATGAAACAGCATTAACAACAGTCATAATATACCTAAAATGTGTTTAGGCCTATTGATTTCCTGTAACAATCTTTGCATCTCATCTCTCATTCTATCTTCACAGAATTTCTGCCAGGTGGTTAGGCTTGCTACTATTCTGGAAATAGTACAAATTAGAAAATAGAGAGAGAAAGAGATCCAAGATCATTACCAGTTACTCTATATTTCCACATTAAACAATTAGTTCAAAATAAACAATGATAGTACAGTGATTATAAAGGTATAGAAATGCAACTGGATTATTAATAGTTTAGTTTAATTCCATGTGCTACTTGGAGTTTTAATTTCTGTTTAAAATCTACCAATTGTAAAGGCATTTGAAAACTTCTAGAATCTGTCACAGAGAAATCTACAGTATTAAAATTTCTGGAATTTATTTTAAAATGGGATTTGTTGTGAATTTCTGCCTCTCTTTCTCTGTCTCTCTCTGACTACATATGTACATATACATGTAAAATAAACTCTTCAAAGCAAAAGTAATAACACCTATTTTCTAATAATCTATAAGCAGAGGCAGATTGACAATTGACAGATTTGGTGATATTGGCCATTGTCCATGAATATTGAAGCAGATCAATTTTGATGCACTCATTGAAAAATTTGAAGAAGTCAGGGCTTGAAAACACACATGGTAATGTAAGTTATTACTATGATAGTAATATATTGGTATAAGATTTTTTTCTCTTTTTAAAATATACTATTTTAATTTAAAAGATGTGGAAACAACCCAAGCGCCCATCAATACATGAATGGATTAATAAAATGTGGTATATGTATACCATGGATTTCTACTCAGCCACAAAAAACAATGGTGATCTAGCACCTCTTGTATTATTCTGAATAGAGCTGGAGCCCATTCTACTAAGTATCACAAGAATGGAAAAACAAGCACCATATGGTACTCACCATCAAATTGATATTACCTGACTTAACTGAGCAACACTTAAATGCACATATAGTAGTAATGTTCATCGGGTGTCGGGCAGGTGGGAGGGGGAGGAGGGGATGGGTATATTCACACCTAATGGGTGTGGTGTGCACCGGCTGGGGAACGGACACTGTTGAAGCTCTGACTTGGGTGGGGAAAAGGTAATATACGTAACCTAAACATTTGTACCCCCGTAATATGCTGAAACCAAAAAAATGAGGAAAAAATAAAAAAGGAGACATTATAACTGATACCACAGAAATACATATCCATGACTATTATAAACAGACTTTTAAATGAAAACAATTGCCTAGGTTAATGAGAGCAAATGGAGTCTACTAGTGCTAATGAACACTTCTGTTTTTGTTTTAAAGCTTTAATTTGAGCAGTCAAGGTGACTGTTTTCCTTTGCTTGTTATTCTGTCAAGGACCATAAATGTATAACTAATTAATTCAAGTAAATGTATAAATAAGCTAACAAAATAAAAAAGTACAAATCAATTTTTCCTTTTTTGAATTATGATAGTTAATTTTTTATTTGTTTATACTGGCAGGATTATAACATATATAAAATTTCAATAAAATAAAATTTTCATTAAGCTTCTTTTCCACCCATCATTACTTACTTCATTACCTGAACATATAATACATTTGATAAAAACTGTTCAGCTCTTGCTCTTAAATATACAAGGTGCATCCCTGCAACATATATTTTCTTGATGTATTTGGCATCAGCAGTCAGAAGGAAACACTGTGCCTAATGAAAAATAAACAAACAAGCATCAAGGAAACAACTGCAAATTGCTTTCTCTCGCTCAGCATCTTTGGGAACCTGCAATTCCATCTCCTGGTCCTTGATCTAAATCCAATACAGTAAATTTGAATCTGTTTAAAAGTCAAATAAATAGCACTCCCCTGTTCTATTTCAATAACGTTTCCTATGTGATATCTTGTCTTCACTAAATCATTCTGTCTGGTTATTTTTCTTGTCACCTAAATGACTCAACACTGTGTTCATGCCAACAGGATAAGTCTAATGTTTCCTCTTGGACTGTTTTTTGGTATAACCCTGATGCCTTTTTCCAAGTTAGTGTATTTTCTAAATTAGCCACGTGCACACATTCATTATGTTATATGGAGATAAAGATCAATTGGTATTTAATGCCCGTATAAGATAAAAATAACAGTAAATTTACGAATTTTACTTCTGATTAACATTTTTTCCTCAAAAGTACTTAAAAAATTAAATCCTTCCTCTTTGATTAGAACTGCTTAACTGAAAAATATATTTGTCAAATCAGACTTTCTGGTATCAAATAGTGAAAACCAAATAGAAAAACACAAACAATATCATGCAGTTTCTGTATTTTAGTCTAAATTAAACGGAAATTAGTTAACTCATAATTACTTACCCTAATGGAAGGGCCAGACCTTTAAATAATTCAAATATGCTAATAATGTAAAAATAATTTATGTGGTCAAAATATTAATAGTTTTGCATGTGGGTTTTAAGATAAATATGTTTCATAGTCTGTATATCTGCTTTATACTTAATATAGACAAATTATATAATTCAGCAACAAATATCTTATGAAAATACAAAAATTCTCCTTGAGTCTAGAATAACCAAAGTTTTTATAAATCAAAACCCTTCTCCTTACAAAAACTTTAAGTGCGGTATTTTGAAATCTGAAAAGAATCGGTTTTGGTTTGTCTATATGTGTTTTATCCTCTGAAAATTAACTTGATGCGCAGAGCCCAGTGGAAGGTAGAGAGTATTCAAGTATTCATTGCAATGACACAATTATGTGTCCCAGCAGACATCAGATTCACCCCACTCCTCCATGTAGCAGTTTCCTGGGAGCTACCTCTGCTCTGAAAACAAAGGGGTTGATTTTATTACATATACATATATAAATATATTGCATCATCGCCCTCCCTCATGCACATCCCTGCTTAGTACTTATTCCTAGGTGAGTGACTGAAGTTCAGATGTGTGAAATAACTTATTCAAAGTCAAAATTAGCAAAAGGCAAGACAGTAGCAGCTCCCAAATATACCTGATCTCTAGCATCTTTCCTTTACCTCAAATTTTGATGATCCCCCAAAACCAAAAATGCCAGCCAAGTTAGCTCCTGTAGGATTAGTGCCCTTGAACAAACAACGTTCCTTTATAAATATTTGCTTCGATTGTACTGAAGAATGAATTTTCAAGTTTGGAGAAATGCATGTAGGAACTGTCTTCTGCTCAAAGAAACAGTCTTTGCATGCTATGGCTTTCTCGTTTTGCGTTCACATACCACGGATTTCATGAAGTATGTGACTTTCGGTTTTCTTTGAGTCTTTCTAACGTAGCAGCTACATGACTTGATCTCTTAGTCATCTGAATTTTTCTGACAGTGATTTCTTAAATAACCAAATTGCATCCTAGGGCTGAAAGATGTCCTAAGGAACAAGGCAGAAAAATTAAGAAAAGCGACTACCTACTAGCAACTACACAGTAGCTTCCTGATGTCATAAGACATTTTTTCATATATTTTAGTCCTTTCAACTTTCACAAGAACTCTGCAAGGTATATATATTGCTCCCATTTTGCAAAAAAAGAAACTAAAGCTCAGAGATATACAACAATTTGCCCATGGTTAGACAGCAAGAAAAATAGAGTCGGGACCCAGTTGTGACAGATTCAAAAAGCTATTCCCAATCCTTATATGATCTTGATTCATGTGTATTTTCATTTTGGATATATGTTATGTCCAAACCCAACTGATGTAAAGACCTGTGGTAACAGAGCAGTCACCAAACCAGCACTCATCGGGGACCTGCCTCAGTGCCATCACCTTCCCTTGCAACCCCTAAGCCAGAGCATTTCTGCCTTAGAATAGTTAAGCTTACAATTTTGATATCAGAATTGGTGATTAGCTCTGATTCACTCCAACCCACCCTTGCTTAGCACTTTCCTGAAGGTCATTGCATTCTGGAAATAAAACTCACTCTCAGCAAGATGCAGCACATGTTTCTCTCATATTTTGCCTGAGCAGCACACTGGCCAGGGTTGGCCTCATGGATGTGCAACCAGAGCAGTCAGACAGGGCCCCACACCCGGAGGGGTCTCACACTTAGGGTTTAATGCTCTGCAGTTGCTGTCTTGAAATTCTTAATAAATTATCTTTGAATTTGTGTTTTGGAAGTGAATTCAAATTGGACACAGAGCATGTTTTAGGAGCTTGGAGACTTAGCTCAAGGGTATCCCTTTTCTGGCAGTCTCACTACCCTCCTTCTTCCCTGAGATGGGTTTTCCACTGCCTGTTTCATTGCTCCCTGCCACTTCGAGTCCCATTCAACCTGCCCTTCCCCATGCCATACAGTAACCAATTCTGCCCTGCAGCTCTGGCAGGTCCTTAGGCATGGAATAGAGTCCAGATGAGATAAGTGAGGTCTCAGGCTAAGGAATGAGGCTGCTTTCCCTGTCTTGGGCTGGCCATGCTGTTCACCAGGCAATCTCTTGGGTGTGGCCTATCCTGCATGGGTTAGGGCAGGTGGACCCATGGGAAAGGAAGATGCTTGGCTCTACTTCCTCAAACTGGCTGGTAGAAAGGGGACTCTGCCAGCTAGTGGGTCATGCATACATGCAGATTCACAGGGCAGGGCTGGGCAGGCTGTGAGTGGCTGCACGCACCCAGGAATATTTCATGCCTGAAGGAATACACCATGAAATACATGCACACACACACACACACACACACACACACACACACACAAAACATATCATGACAGATCAAGAAATTTTTTAAAAAGCTTTATATTTTTTAACAAAAGGCAGTCCCTATACTTTTATTTTACACTGGGTACTGTAAATAATGTAGCCAGCCCTGATACTGGTATAAAGGGATTGGGTTTCTCTACAGTAGGTAAATCAGTGAGCACGCTGAGCCAGTTTGCTATTTTTCTCTCGTTCCTTTGCCTGATGAAATCCTAGGGAAAAAAAACTAATCCTTCTGTAGCCCTATAGTGCATTTGCTTTTTCAACTGTACAGCAAATATGCTTTTTATATTAAAAGTTATGTCCTACATTACGAGTTCTTGAAAGGAGACAGCCACACTTTTTTTCTTTCTTTTTTTAAAAAAATTTGAATATATATATATATCACCCTTGCTCTAAAAATAAAATGTAATAAAACGAATGTTGTATATCGGGATTCTGAAACCTGAATAAGGAAATGCTGCTTAGTTCTACCTTTCCTCCAGCTTACACACTCAAAATAAGTCTTCTATAAGCAAGCTAAACAAACAATAGTAATTTTCCCAGAAATGGACTCAGTTGTAGCATTGTGCAGATTTGAAACCATTATTCTCTCCTTTGAATTTAACTATGTGGTAGTCAGATGACCCACTCAGTCCATAAACAGTCACCGAGTGTCTACTGTATGTCTGTTTCATACTCGGTGCAAAGAAAAGGAGAATGTCATAAACTTTCACTTACTGTGAATCTTCTGTTTCCCAGACAGTTTGTGCACTTGCAGTCATTTCATCCTCACAACCAATTAAGAGGTAGGTATGTTTGGCCTTCCTTTCCAAACGAAGGCAGAAAGTTTCAATTTGTTTAGGTGAAAAGCCAGTTTTCAGCTAGAAAGTTGGAAATTCATTCAATGGCGATGTTAATGAGAAACGTATCATTTACAGTGACTGTATTTTATTTTTATCTTTATATGGAGACTCTAGGTTGTGGTTGACTTATCACCTCTCACTCCCATGTATAGTCTGTACTCCTGGCAAGAGAAACAGACTACAGCTGAGCACGTTTCCATGGTTATCTTGAAAATAAATTATGATGCTGAAAGTGCACATCTCAGTGTTTTTCTCAGCAACTCGTAATCGAAGCCCTTCCTGTTTCTATTAGAGTTTGTCAATTGGAGGGCATCTTTTCTAACATCTAGGCATAAACAGTCATTGAAAACACATTTTCAGTTAGGAAAGAACTGGCTGTGTTTGTCCTAGAGAAGGACAAAGATGTTTTTCATTAACCTAACACCTGGCCACTCCAGTGTTTGTCCATGCTATATCTTGGCTGGAAAAATAACATTCTGCCCATATCCAAAGTTTGACTTCTCAGGAGAGTTTTATGTACCCACTTCCTTAACAAGTGTGGCTGATGTGTTTTCCCTCAGAAACTACTTAGTATTTTACAGAGCCTTTGAGGAGAAAATCTTGTAATGCTAATTAGCTAATTTACAAACATTAATTAACCAATTCTCAAAAGAGATATGGATAAAAATTAGGCTACTCTATGCTAGTTCAGCAATGGGAAAGTTCTAGTTAAAGAACTCACTGTATCAAGGTCATATTCTGTGTCAAAGAACTAGGAAGGAGAGATAAAAGAAAAAAAAAACAAAAAACTGGCTGATGCCTCCACTGAGTGAAAATCCATCTCCTGGCAGATTCCAAGTAGAGGTCTTACTTTTGTGTTTATCTTTCCCTTACTCAAATCCATGTAACTCCATCCTGAAGCTGCCCTTATGCCCCAAGTCCCATGGACACCCCCTTTATCCAGTAAGTTTTCTTCTATATCACTGATTTTGGTCTGCAAGTGCTATTTAATTGTAAAATGTATACATTTGTTATTTTCCCATACGCACCTTTAGAAGGACAGAGAGAATGGCCACCACGGATTGGGAACTCCTACCTCCTGTACATGCAATAGGAAAAATATTTAACAATTTCAAATTTGATTTCACAGACTTTGTATTATATTGTTTTCACTAAATATGGGAATTAATTTTATTACTCCACCATATACATGTAGACATTGAGGCTAGAATGCTTCCTAGGATCACATAAATATGATAGAGTAAGTTTTCAACTCTCATCAGTCATAGGCAAAAAGTAGGAATGTTATTATGACCCCACCTTTACAGATGAGAAAACCTAGACTCAGAAGGAGATACTCCATGGTCAAAATGAAAAATCAAGTTACAGAGAAAGAGTATGGTATTATAAGAAAGAGAAGACACAAGCAACTAACTGCAAAAGGGAGCCCTGTGGAAAACAGGTTTACATGCCAGGGACAACTGTCTTCTGTGTGAGGGAATGAGCCTCAGAGCAGCTGACCAGGACCCCACTGGACCTGTAAGCTGCTGCTTTTAGAATTGAAAGTATAAGCTTGCACTTAGGAGCTGCAGGTTGCATGATAAATAATATGGCAGGTGTAAAGGGAATAACTGCTTAAGGATACTAGCCCATTGGTGCCTCTTCCACTTTACTACACCTGTGAAGTTACACATTATGATCTTATCCGTTGAATCTTATTTGGATAACAACCATCATTTTTGAGAGCCCAACAAGTTCTAATTCTAGATAAGTGTGTTTTATAAGCATTAAACTTATTTAATCCTCAAATTACTATGAAGTAAAAGTTACTTTCCACATTTTACAGGTGTGAGGGGTGAACTCACCCATGTATTCATTCATTTATTCATTGGACAGATAATCTCCATTGTGTGTCAAGAATAGTGCTCAATGCTGGGTTAAGAATTGTGGACGTAGAAAACAGGATACCTTCTGTCCTCATGGAGCTTATAATATATTATTTAGAGGCAGACGAAGAGGAAAACACATTGATTTATTATTTTTATTTGAGAAGTCGTAGATTGCTGTTATAGAGGAAAAGTGGGACCTTGGCTGGGTAACTATGTGTGACTTTCTAGAAAGGGTTATAAGAAAGAGAAGATTCTAACTTGAAATCTGAAGCATGAGAAGGAGCCTCCCTGTCCAAGGGCTGGTGGCAAGAATACCTAAGACCAGGGGACAGTAAAGATAAAAATTCTGACATAGAAGAGATATTGGTGTTTTTAAAAATTGAGTATGGCCTCAGTAGCTAGATCAGTCTGAACAAAGGAAGAATGGTAAGAAAAGATGACATTTTAGAACAGGGAAAGGAAAAGAAATGAATATCTACTTAAGAGACCTGGTAAGTTGAAGAAGAATAGAGAAGAGAGAAGGGAAGGGGGCTGATAGTGTCCCATAGATAGAAGAGTAGGAGCCTGAATTTGAGGCCAATTCTCTCTGATCTCAAACTCATGTACTCAACCGTCTTGCTCCTAAATCTTTAACACTGACTTCCCAGCTGAACAAAATGATTAATCTAGCTTCATGATTATATAGTGGCCAAAGAAGATGGAATCTAACCTGGAGAAATTGAAGTCCAGGGGGTCGACTTGCAGAGTCGCAAGACTAGTACAGGTGTTAGGAAGTAGAATGGGGAGGAAAAGGCCTGGCTGGGGGTTGACGAATGAGAATAAGAGAGAGAACAGAATGAAGAGGGAGAAAGAGAAGAGAGAATGAGAATGAATCACATCATAACATCTTAGAGCTAAAACAGACACAACTCCAATTAGACCAAACTTCCTATCACTGAATCTGCAAGGTTCATTGATTGGTTAAGATCTTACACGTAATTTGAGCATAACTAGACTAGAATCCAGCTGCTTTGATGCTTAAGGATAAATGTAAGCAAGTGGAAAACAACAAAATATAGCAGATTTTGAAAATGCATGATGGGTTTTTTAACGATTCCTGTTAAAATGTGACTGTAGGCTAGGGGGAATCCAGAGAATGACTATTTTTAAAAGTAAGGTGAAAATAGCTTTAATTATTTCCACTGTTAAATGATTCGCAGGTGATTTACCAGACCTTGAAGCACAATGCAAACACTTCTCTCCCAATGCAGGTGATATATTGTTCCATATGGTAGATTTTTATTTTTCTCTGCTAGTAATAGCTTTCGGATTTAAGAGAGAAGTTTGGTCTTCACAAAGAAATTATTATAAATTAATAAATCCATACTGCAAGGAGGTAAGGGTGGAGAAAAGCCCTTTTCATCCTTATCTTCCCAATTTTTTAACGAAAAATGACCAAAAATAGTTTTTTAAAAAATTTGATCAGGTCATTCGTTTTCCCAAACCTTTCTATCATGCCATCATTTAGTGGGCCATCAATCTCCTTCCCACCCTCTTTTTGGAGATATTAATATACACCTCTCAAAACTATGGAAAAACCAGGGGTTTCTTTAAAGGGAAAGATAATAAATACCTCAAAGGATTGACGGAAGCATTTAAAATTGTTTAAAAATATTACAAAACAAATGAATGAAGAAAACCAGCATAGTACCTGGCACACAGTAAACTTTTCCTTATGTGCAAATTCCTACCTCTATTTTCTCATGCCTAATTCAGCTCAGCCCCAGCTTTTCCTGCACATATACCAGTTTGGTTCTTTAGTAAGTCTATCAAGTAATCTATAATGCATTGCAATTAATAGTCAAAGTTAAATGACAGATTTGATTAAAAAGGAAGCCAGTTAATTTAGTAAGTTACCTATTTTGTTAAGTTCAAATTAATAATGGCTCTAAGTGGTATTGGATCTAATTTTCAGAAATGATTATGCCCAATGCTACCTGTATCTAAAACACCATAGGTTGTGTCTACAAGGAAAGCAACCCATATGTAAGGTTTGATGTACTGACAATTTCTTTGATTATTTTGGATGTCATTCAATACAGTAGAATTATATGATAATGTGGCTTGTTTACTCAAGAAAAACTTTTGGCCACCTATTGGTCAATCCTAGGTTCTCAGGGTGCAGAAAGAAATATGGAAATGTTATTGATTTTTATTTGCTCATACTTTATGTTTTATGAATTTTATTGGGTGGCTAGGGGTGTAATGTGGATTGCCATTTTTACACAGAGTCAAATGTATCTCCATCAAAAATATAAAGCATAATTCAAGATTGATATTATCTTTATGCTTATATACATATTATAAAGAAATTTAATGAAAATTAGAGCTATATAAAACCCAGACATTCATGTGGGTCATTTTATTTACTAATTCTTATGTAGGATATTCAGCAAATATTTATCAAGAGCTTGTACTTTTTAAATATGTAATGAAAATGAATAAGAATAAATATGTAAATACCTATTATAAATAAGGTCCTTAAAATGTGGCACTTAATCTCTGAAAGAATCAAAAGAAACTAAATGGAAAATGTGCCCATTGAACTGATTCTTCAATGTACAATAGTCTTTGGCTTACAGAAAAGAAGAGGGCACATGTGCATGTGTGAGTGTGTGCAGATGACTAAGGCCAGGATGGAAACTATAGGAATCCTCGCCTCAAAAAAAAAAAAAAAAAAAAAAAACATAGAAATGAAATCTTTGATGCAGAAAAGTATTCAAACCATGGTGTTTTCAGGATAAGACACATCACAAAATGGAGCATAAGGTATATGTAATGTAAAACAAATATTCTAACTTTCCTTTTAGTATTATAACTAAAAAACAAGATCAAGATGGCAAAATAGGAAGTAAGCCTCTCATATATCCTCATAATGACAAGAATTCTACATCCACATACAGTCAAAAGTCTCTCTATGGAAGCTTCAGGGTTCAGTTAGGAGTTTTGGAAACTCTGGTTGAGCTCAGGACCCAGGAGGGTCCTTTTGAGAGTGCAGACTGACACCAAGGTGGCTTATCCATTGAGCTAACTGCCAGGTTCAAGCCCAGAAATGGCTCAGTCCCCCAAGGGGTTTGGCTACAGCCCTGTTTGGTCTTAAGCTCACAAACAATACCATCTTCCAAAGAGTACAAAAGGAGTCATGTAACAGCACTATTGTGGAAAGGCTCATCTGCCTAATAACCTCGATCTTAGCTGTGAACCTGAAAGTCGCCACATGACTTGGCTCTACCCCACTTTAGCTGAGATCCCAGCTCAGAGCTACATGCACAAGGACCCAGAGGGAGACTTGTCCATATCTCACAGCCCAGGAGTCGGAGCCTGCCTGACTGGTTTGCCAACCTGTGTCCCATAGCAGATCCTGAGGAGGTGCAGCCTCAGCTCTAGCACCTCTTGCAGCAATTAGAGAACTACCCCCTCTGTGCTGAGACCTGCTGGGCAATGCATAGCCCTCTGAGTCAATGAGATTAGACTTTCCAGCCTCTACCTCACAGAAGATCCCGAGGGGGCCCAGTCTCAGGTCGAGCCCCTCCTGCTGCAGTAGAGAACTACCCTGCTTGTGCCGGGATCTGCTAGGTAATGCACTCCCATCTGAACCAATGAGTCAGGCCCACCAGCTTCCTTCCCACAGCAGATCCGAGGGAGTCCACTCTTAACTCTTGCTGAAGTTGGGGACCCATTCCACCCATGCAGAGACCTGCTGGGAGGGACACACCCATTTGTGCAAGAAGGACAGTCTTCTGGACTAGGTTCACTGGACGTAATTCCCATACAGCCCCCGTACCCTCCTTGGGTCTTCCCCAGCTCCATCTGGGCCCGAAATCTGCATCAAACTTGAAGTGCTTGGGAAATTTGTGTCAAGTCTTGGCTCAGAGTTTCTAGTATGAAAACAACTGCAGTGTTTATAGTCTCAGGGAACTCAACTGCCTATCTTCATAGAATCTCCGGAAGGCCTACAAAGAAGGACAGTCACAAATACAGACAGACAACAAATACTAAAATAAATAATAATCCCTCAATGCACAGACATCATTCCATGTCCATAAGTATCAGTAACATTCATGGAAGAAAGACCTCACCAGACAGACAAAATAAGGTGCCAGAGACTGACCCTAAAGTGATAAAGATGCATAATCTCTCAGACAAAGAACTCAAAAGAGCTGTTTTAAGGAAGGTCAACATACTTCAAGAAAACACAATTGATCCAGAAATTTAACAGAGATATTGATATAATTTTTAAAAACTCAAACAGAGGCTGGGCATGATGGCTTATGCCTATAATCCCCACTCTTTGGGAGGCCAAAATGAGAGGATCACTTGAAGCCAGGAGTTAGAGGCCAGGAGTTAGAGACCAGCCTGAACAACACAGTAAGATCTCATCTCTACAAAAAAATAGAAAAATTATCTGGGCACAGTGGTGTTTGCCTGTAGTCCCAGCTACACAGGAAGCTAAAGCAGGAGGATCACTTGATCCAGGAGTTTGAGATAGTGGTGAGATATGATGATGCCACTGCACTCTAGCCCAGACAACAGAGTGAGAACTTGTCTTAAAAAAAAAAAAAA
>RJWJ010028925.1:0-21031 GCA_004363605.1 Indri indri | reverse complement strand
AGAAAGAAAGAGAGAAAGAAAGAAGAAAAGAAAGAAAAGAAAAAGAAAGAAGGAAGAGAAAAGAAAGAAAATAGATAATTTGGATTTCATTGAAATTAAAAAAAATTTTGTACATTAACCAGTAATAGCAACAGAGTGAAAAGACAACCCATGAGGTGTGAGAAATGTTTTCAAATCATATATCTGGTAAGAGATTTATACCCAGAATATATAAAAGAACTCCTAAAACTCTACAAGAAAATAAAAATTGGTAAAAGACTTAAATAGATATTTCTCCAAAGAAGTTATACAAATGACCAAAAAGTAATGAAAATATGCTCAACATCACTAGTTACTAGGGAAATGCAATTCAAAACCAAAATAAGATACTGTTTATGCCCTCTAAGATCGCTGTTATAAAAAATATAAAATAAAATTTTAAAAAACAGGAAATAACAAATGGTGAGAATGTGGTGAAACTGCCATTGCGGGCAGGAATGTAAAATAGTGCAGCTGCTATGGAAAAAAGCATGGCAATTCCATACTATGTTTAAAAATAAAACATGGAATTACCATGAGTAAGCAATTCCACCCTGTATATATACCTAAGCGAAGTAAAAACGGGACTCAAACAGGTATCTGTATACCCATGTTCATAACAGCGCTTTTCATAATAGCCACAAAGTAGAAGCGATCCGAGTGTTTACCAATGGATAAATGGATAAACAAAATGTGCTATATAAATAAATACTGGAATATTATTCACCCTTTAAAAGGAAGAAAATCTAACACATGCTACAATATGAGTGAATCATGAAACATTATGTTAAGTGAAGTAAGCCAGTCAGGAAAGGGTAAATTTAGTATGATTCCACATATACTAGGTTCCTAGAGTAGTCTAATTCAGGGAGAGAGAAAGTAGAATGATGGTTGCCAGGGTCTGGTAGAAGGAGAAAATAAAAGGTCAACATTTAATGAGTACAGAGTTTCAACTGGGGAAAAAGAGTAAGTTCTAGAGATAGATGTTGGTGATGGTTTCTCAATGATGTCCATGCACTTAATGCCATTGAACTATATACTTAAAAATGCTTAAAATGATAAATTTTATGTAATGTATATTTTGTCACAACAAAATGATAAAATAAAATAAAGTCGAAGAAGATTATTTAAATATGGCATTAACCTGTCTATTTCCTTCTTATAACTTACAGCACTCTTTTTGACACTAAAAGTTGGATGCAGTTGATAAGATTTTTTTCACATTTTTAATCAAGGAATTGTCCCCAGAGAAGACACAGCAAGTGAATATGCAGAAGAACCAGAGAACCATAGGATGATGTAGGTAGACAGAACCAGACTTCATTAGATTCAAATCCTTCAATTTATGAGAAATAAAATATAGGTTTAGAAGAGGAGAGTGGTTACTTTATTGAAATTAACCACAAGCATTTATATCTTCTAATAGTATTTAATATTGATATGGTTGGGTGAATTTACACATTTTACTAGGATGCCACAGAGTTGAGAAATAGCAAGGAAATTTTGTTTTAAAATGTAGCACATATGACATTTACTTCACAAACTTTAGTATTTAAAAAGGATCATGTTACTTTAAAAAAAATCACATAATATAAGACCATAAAACCTTCTTCACAATACCTTAGTTACAACTCAATCTATGTATTACTAGACACACCTGCCCATTGCCACATCCAGTGTGCATTTGGATTACTGAGATATATACAGAGTCAAATCTCTGGGGGAAGTCCACTGTGGCTCATTCTAGGGTCTACAGACACCCCAAGCACCTTTACTCTGCACTCCATTGTTAATGTCTTAGAATCTTGATAACTTCCTGAATCAGGAGCCCAGTTTAAGTCAGTATTTCTAATTTGTATACCTGGTCCAATGTATTTTACTGATCTTTTGTATTGAAATAGCTTCTCTTCATGTAACTATTATAGTATGAAGAAAATATTTTCACATTGACTTATTTCATGTTGACTTATTTAACAAACATCTAGTAAATGCTTTCTATATAAAGGATTCCAAAAATGAACAAGCCACACATTTATATTCCCAAGGAATTTTCAGTTTAGTGAAAAAAAACCCACAGTTAAATTAGTAGATTACTGTGCTACATATAGTTTTTGAGACTTGCCCAGGCTGGGAGTGAGATAAGGCTTTCTAGAAGATACGCTGCCCTCACTTGTAAAAATTTTTCAATGATTTGCTACATTCAATAGCCCCATGCATTTCTTTCAGGCTTACGACTAAAATATCTGATTTTTAACCCATATAAAATTTAATTAATAATATTATCAAATAATGGATACTAACTACTTAGAATAACTTTGAGGATATTGACAGATAAAAGTGAATATTACCTCTACTTCAAGAAGATTGGGATTTATAGGTGTGGAGACATGAGAAACTATGAATACATGCAATTCAAAAGCTTGAGAGTTGAGTTTTATTGGTTGCTATTTCACAATGACTGCTGATAGGAGAATGTAGATACTTAATAAGAGAGAAACACACCTGCTTTGTTTTCCTTTATTTGGGATTAATCAAAAGATTTTAAGTCAGAATTGGTTTGAATATAAATTCATCCGAGTGAAAAAGATACATTTGGCAATATAATGACATCACAGGAATTTGAATAATCTGAGTGCTTCCTTGACTACAATATAATTTAATCATATTTCACCTCTTCTGATTTAATTTATGTTGAACACTAACCTTAGTGTAAAATAAAAACAAATACCTGCTATTCAGAGGAAAACTGAAAATAATTGCCTAGATTCACACCGCCTAACTGCAAGTGAAAGGCTACCTCCAACTTACTGTGAGCAATTTATTGACAAAAATAAAGGCTCATCAAGTTCAAATGAGAGACTATGATAAAAAATAAACTGCCAATTTGCAGAGCTGGACTCTTTCTAAAGGAAAACTTTAGAGAAATACTTAACAATTTGGTTGATTTTTCACTTCTGATTTTGAAAAGATGTAACTTGGAGTATCATGTATATCAACACTCCAGACTTTTCATTTGTTTTTTGTTTGTTTGTTTGTTTGTTTGTTTGTTTGTTTTTCCTTTATGGATGATAGAAAACTATTTCGGTCAATTTCACCTGAATCAATCAGCCAAGGTCTACACACCTGGTGGTACAATCAGCAGAGATTTGCAGTGCTAGAATGTTTAGTTCCTCCAATGCAGAGACAGACTGATGTTGTAAACTATGGACAAAACTGTTATTGAAAGTCAACATGGGGTCTAGAAACTGATTATCATCACTCAGTGATTAAGAAATCTTAAATTGGACCAAGCTTGGTTTCACCTCCCTCCCACCAATCACTGTCTCCATTTTTAGACATATAAAGCTAAAAAAGCACAGTGATTTGGGGAGAAATTTGCATATCACATGTGCCTATTTTGTAAATTGATGTTTATTCTGTTCCAAACAACATCCAAATCCAATGGGAACTGTCTGTTGAATATTAATAAACAGTGTAATTTTGTGTGTAATGACGCTTTTGATGTGATCAGAGTTCAATATTTATAATAGTAAAATAATGTTGATAATGGCCATAGCCTTCTCAGAAAGGTAAAACTATATGGAAAGAACAAGTGGTTGCTACTGACTGTGATTGGGGACAAGGTTCGACAACAAAAGGCTCCTCATTACTTTTTGAGAAAATGGAACTGTTCTTTATTTTGATGATGGTAATGGTTGCATAATTATATGTAATTTGTATTGTCTTAGATTTATATTATACATCAAAAGTTACAGAACTGATTATTTTTTTCTAGATGTGAATAAGATCTCAATGCATCTGACTTTAATAATAAAAACTCTGAATATCATACAGGCTACATTATTGCAAAATTAAATATTTTAAAGAGCTTATACAAAGGATGCCATGCAAGTACTTAAAATATACATGTATACCAAAATGCCTATTAACTTCTACATACATCTATTTTATCTTATGTTTCCTATGGAAATTCCATGAGGCAATGGGATCTTTGCTTTTTTTGTAGCTACAGCTATGCTGGGCTAGAAGAACAGCAAACTGGAGGGAAGTGGAACTTCAACAAGAGTTCTTTATTAGGACAACAACAAAAACCTACCTCAGTTCAACCACAGGCTGAAATCTTAGTGTATACTTTAAGGAACTCAAAAAACAAAACATAAGGCTTGAACTATGGTACCACTTAAGATATAAAAGGTTTCCCTTGCTGGGCTTTTCTTCTTCCATTTGACCTGATTCATGCTATGGATAACCCTCACAATCAGGAAGACTCTGATAAGTGCCAGAGATGTAAAAAAAAAAAAAAAAAAAGTAACAGTCCTATGACAGATCCAGTTTCTCATTTAAACTCTAAATCTCATGCCATCCATATTTGCTTCATATTAAGAAGGTTCAACTTCCCTTCCTCACTCATCCCCATTACCTGGCATTATAGGCAAATTTCATTTTATTGTGTTCACTTCATAGCACTTAGCAGATATTGTGTTTTTTACAAATTGAAGATTTGTGGCAACCCTGTGTTGACAAAGTCTATTGGCATCATTTTCCAGCAGCATGTGCTCACTTCCTGTCTCTGTCATGTTGTAATAATTCTCAAATATTTCAAAGTTTCTCATTATTATTATATCATTATAGTGATCTGTAATCAGTGATCTTTTTTTTTTATTTATTTATTTATTTTTTTTGAGACAGAGTCTCACTCTGCTGCCCGGGCTAGAGTGCCATGGAGTCAGCCTAGCTCACAGCAACCTCAGACTCCTGGGCTCAAGCTATCCTTCTGCCTCAGCCTCCCATGTAGCTGGGACTACAGGAATATGCCATCATGCCTGGCTAATTTTTTCTATATATTTTTAGTTGTCTGATTAATTTCTTTCTATTTTTAATAGAGATGGGGTGTCGCTCTTGCTCAGGCTGGTCTCGAACTCCTGAGCTCAAACAATCTGCCCGCCTTGGCCTCCCAGAGTGCTAGGATTACAGGCATGAGCCACCGCACCCAGCCTATGTAATCAGTGATCTTTGATGTTACTATTTTAATTGTTTTGGAGCCCCACAAACCATGCCCATATAAGACAGTAAACTTAATAAGCGTTTTGTGTGTTCTCATTGCTTCACAGACTGGCCATATGTCTGTGTTTCTTCCAGTCCCCAGGCCTCCCTATTCCCTGAGACATTACAATATGGAAATTAGGTCATTTATATAAGCCTATGATGGCCTATAAGTGTTCAAGTGAAAGGAAGATTTATACAACTCTCACTTTAAATGAAAAATTAGACATGATTAAGCTTTGTGAAGAAAGCATGTTGAAAGTCAAGATAAGCCAAAACCTAGGTGTCTTACACCAAACAGACAAGTTGTGAATCTAAAAAAAAAAAAAAGTTCTTAAAGGAAATTAAAAGTGCTACTCCAGTGACCACATGAATGATAAGAATCAGCTTATCGTTGATATGGAGAAAGTTTTAGTGGTCTACATAGATAATCAAAGCAGCCACAACATTTCCTTAACCCAAAGCCTAATCCAGAGTGAGGCCCTGCTTTTCAATTCCATAAAGGCTGAGAAAGGCGAGGAAGCTGCAGAAGAAAAGTTCGGAGCTAGCAGAAGTTGGTTCATATAGGTTAAGGAAAGAAGGCTCTCCATAACATAAACATGCAAGGGAAGAAGCAAGTGCTAAAGAAGAAGCTGCAGCAAGCTATCCAGAAGATCTACCTAAAATCATTGATAAAGGTGGCTACACTCAACAACAAATATTCAATGTAGATGAAATAGCCTTCTAGTGGAAGAAGATGCCATCTAGGATTTAAAAACTAGAAAGGAGAAAAAGAAGTTAGTACTACCTTTAAATATTTGAAGGACAAACAATGCAGAAAATGACTGAAAAATGTATGAAGGAAATGAAATTATGAAAGCAAATCAAACAGAACTCCTGAAAATGAAAAATGCATTGAAGGAAATACAAAAAGCAGCAGAAAGCATTAAGAATAAGCAAGATCAGGCAGAAGAAAGAAACTCAGGGCTTGAAGAGAACACCTTTGAGTTAAACAAGTCAGTTAAAGAGAAAGACCTGAGATATAAGAGGAATGAACAAAACCTATCAAAAAAAAAGGGATTATGTAAAGAGGCCTAACATAGGAGTCATAAGCGTTATTCACACTGAGGGTGAAGAAGAAAACACAGAAGGGTTGGAAAACATATTCGAGGGAAATAATTGAGAAAGATTTTCCTGGCCTTGCTAGAAATCTAGATATCCAAGGTACAAGAAGCTCAAAGGACCTCTGGGAGGTTCATTGCAAAGAGGTAATCACCACAACACATAGTCATCAGGCTGGTCAAAGTAAACAGGAAAGAGGCTCTCTTATGAGCCACAAGGTGAAAGCATCAGGTAATTTACAAATGAAAACTCATCAGACTAACTGCAGACTTCAACTGAAACTTTACAAGCCAGAAGAGATTAAGGCCCCATTCTCAGTCTTCTCAAATAGCATAATGGCCAACCTAGAATCTTGTAAAATGCAAAACTATCCTTCTTACATGAGGGAAAAATAAAGATTTTCTCAGACAAGCAAACACTGAAGGGATTCATCAAGACCAGACCTCCCCTGTAGGAAGTACACAAAACTGCATTATACATGGATCAGCACAATAGAAACTCACCAGTGTAAAATCAGCCAAAAGCTAAGTGTCAGAGCCCAGATACCACAATGGCTCAAAAGGTAAAACAAGGCAATAAAATTCTACTCAACAGGATTAACAGAAATCCACTTCGCCTATCAATTCTTTCAATAAATGTGAATGGCTTGAACTCCCCACTCAAGCAACATAGGGTGGCTGCATGGCTAAAAAAAAATAGAAGCCAAGGATCTACTGTCTTCAGGAAACACAGCTAACCCCCAAGGACTCATCCAGACTCAGGGTGAAGGAATGGAAAACTATATTCCATGCAAATGGAAACCAAAAGAAACCTGGTGTAGCTCTTCTATTGGATAACACAGACTTCAAATCAGCCAAAGTAAAGAAAGACAAAGATGGTCATTACATAATGGTGAAGGGAACAACTCAATAAGAAGACATGACAATCTTAAATATTTATGCACCTAACACAGGTGCACCTAGATTCATAAAGCAAATCCTACTTGATCTAAACAAAATGATAGCAGCATTGTAATAGCCAGAAACTTTAATATCCCACTGTCAGAACAAGAGAGATCCTCCATGCAGAAAATAACCAAAGAAACAATGGACTTAAATGGGATTCTAGAACAAATGAACGTAACAGACATTTACAGAACATTCTACCCCCAAATCACTGAATACACATCCTTCTCATGAGCTCATGGAATAGTATCTAAAACTGATCACATCCTAGGCCACAAAACATGCCTCGACAAATTTTAAAAATTATAAATTATACCAAATATTATCTCAGACCACAGTGTAATAAAATTAGAATTCAATTCCAACTGAAACACTCAACTCTACACAAAGTCATGAGACTTAAACAACCTACTGCTGAATGATTATTAGGTCATGGAGGAAATTAAGATGGAAATCAAAATATTCTTCAAACTAAATGACAAAGGGGGCATGAGCTATCAAAATCTGCAGGATTCAACAAAAGCAGTCATAGGAGAAAAATGTATAGCCTTAAATGCCTACATTCAAAAGACAGAAAGATCACAAATTAACAGTCTAATGAATCCTCTCAAGGAATTGGAAAAGGAAAAGAAAACCAATCCCAAACTCACCAGAAGAAAAGAAATTACTCAGGTCAGAGCAGTACAAAATGAAATCAATTATAAAATAATTATACAGAAAATTAATAAAACAAAAAGTTGGTACTTTAAAAAGATTAACAAAATAGACAGGGCTTTCACTAGATCAACCAGAAACAGAATAGAAAGGACCCTAATAAGCTCAATCAGAAATAAAAAGGGAGATATTACAACTGATGCCGTGGAAATACATATTATCTCTGAATAATATAAACATCTCTATGAACATAAAATTCAAAATGTTGAGGAAATGGACAAATTCCTGGAAACACACAACCTCCTTAGACTCAATCAAGAAAAAATAGAACTCCTGAATGACCAACATCAAGTAACAAAATTGAAGCAGCAAAAATATCTCCCCCAAAAAAGTCTCAGACCAGATGGTTTCACAACTGAATTTTACCAGACCTACAAAGAAGAACCAGTACCTATACTGCAGAAATTATTTCATAACATAGAGAATGAAGAAATCCTCTTCAACTCATTCTATGAAGTCAGTATCACCTTGATACTAAAGCAGGAAAAGGACACACACCCAAAAGAAAACAGCAGACCAATATCCTTTATGAATATGGATACCAAAATTCTCAATAAAATCCTAGCAAACCAAATTCAACTGAACATCTGAAAAATAATCCAGCATAATCAAGCAGGCTTCACCCCAGAGATGCAAAGATGGTTCAACATATGCAAATCTATAAATGTAATTCACCAGATAAATAGAAGCAAAAACAAAGACTATTGATCATCTCAATAAATACAGAAAAAGTATTTGACAAAATTCAGCACTCTTTTATGTAAGAACTTTTAACAAAATAGTACAACATGTAACATACCTCAATGTTATAAAAGCCACAGAAGATAAACCCATAGCCAACATCATACTGAATGAGGAAAAATTGAAAGCATTCCTACTTAGAACTGGAACCAGACAAGCTTGTCCACTGATCACCACTACTGTTCAACATAGTGCTGGAAGTCCTAGACAGTTCAGGCAAGAGAAGGAAATCAGGGGTACCCAAATGAGGAAGAAGCGGTCAAACTATTGTTCTTTGCTGACCATATGATCTTCTATCTAAAAAACCTTAAAGATTCTGCCAAGAGACTCCTGGAATTAATAAATAAATTCAGCAAAGACTCAGGTTACAAAATCAATGTACACAAATCAGTAGCATTCCTATACATTAACAACAGTCAAGCTGAGAATCAAATCAAAGACTCAATACCTTTCACAACAGCAACAAAGAAAATAAAATACCTAGAAATATATTTAACCACGGAGGTGAAAGACTACTATAGGAAGAACTACAAAGCTCTGAAGAAGGAAATCTCAGAGGATGTAAACAAGTGGAAAAACATATGATCATGGATCAGCAAAATTAGCATTGTTAAAATGTCTATACTACCCAGGGTGATGTACAGATTCAATGCAATCACTATTAAAATACCAACATCATTTTTTGTAGATCTAGAAAAATTAATTCTATGTTCCATATGGAATCAAAAAAGACCCTGAATAGTGAAAATAAGGTTACACAAAAAGAATGGATTGGCAGGTATCTCCCTACCAGACTTCAAGCTATACTATAAGGCTACAGTAACCAAACAGCATGGTATTGGCACAAGAACAGAACCCTAAACAAATGGATCAAAACAGAGAACACAGATATGAAAGCATCATCATATTTCCATCTGATCTTTGACAAAGCAGACAAAAACCCTATAGTGTGGAAAACAATTCCTATTCAATAAATGGTTCTGGGAAAACTGGATACCCACATGTTGATAACTGAAACAGGATCCACACTTCTCATCACTCACAAAAAATAATTCATGGTGGATAAAAGACTTAATCCTTAGACATGAAACTGTAAAAATTCTAGAAGAAGAAGTTGGAAAAATTCTTATAGATATGTGCTTAGGCAAAGAATTTATGAAGAAGACCCCAAAGGCAATTGCAGCAACAACAAAATAAATAAATGGGACATGATCAAATTTAAAAGTTTCTGCCCAGCCAAGAAAACAGTCAATAGAGCAAATAGACTACCTACAGAATAGGAGAAAATATTTGCATGCTGTACATTTGATAAAGGGCTAAAATCCAGAATCTATAAAGAACTGAAGCAAATCAACAAGAAAAAAACAAACAACCCTAATCTAAGGTGCTCACACAGTAGTAATATTCTTTGGGGGTAGCGGGGATGGGGTGGGTAAACTCACAACTAATGGATATGGTAAGCGTTGTGGCGGGGGAAGGCCATGTCTCAAATCATGGTTGGAATGTGGCAAAATCATAACATGTAACCAAAATTTGTGTACCCCCATAATATCCTGAAATAAAAAAAATAAAATAAAATAAACAAACAACCCCTTAAAAAGTGGGCAGAAGACATGAACAGAAATTTTTCAAAAGAGGATAGACTAATGGCCAAAAAACAATGAAAAAATGCTCAACATCTCTAATCATCAGGGAAATGTAAATCAAAACCATAATAAGATATCATCTAACCACAGTGAAAATAGCTTTTATCAAAAGTCCCTAAACAACAGATGTTGGTGTGGATGTGGAGAGAAAGGAACTTTTACACACTGTTGGTAGCACTGCAAACTAGTACAACCTCTACGGAAAGTAGTATGGAAAGCCATCAAAGAACTAAAAGTAGGCTTATAACTCACACATTAGTAATATTCTTTCAGGGTTGGGGTTGGGATTAGGGGTGGGTAAATTCACAACTAATGGATGTGGTGAGTGTTGTAGGGGGGAAGGGCACATCTCAAATCATAGTTTGGGTGTGGCAAAGTCATAACATACAACCAAAATGTTTGGACCCCCATAATATCCAGAAATAAAAAAAAAGGTCAGAAATGATATATGTAAAAAAATAAAAATAAAAATGAAAGTAGACCTACAATTTAATCTAGCAATTTGACTACTGGGTATTTACCCAAAGGAAAAACAAAAGCTATTTTATCAAAAAGACAGTTGCATTTGAACATTTATTGCAGCATAATTCACAATTGCAACAATGTAGAAACAGCCCAAGTGCCCATCAATACATGATTGGATTACTAAAATTTGTATATATATATATATATATATATATATACGCTATGGAGTATTACTCAGCCATTAAAATATGATGAACTAAGGCATTTTTGACAACCTGTATGGAACCGGAGATCATCCTTCTAAGTGAAGTATTGCAAGAATAATAAACAAAAACACCACATATACTCACTATTAAATTGGAACTAATTGATCAACATTCATAGCTGCATATGGTAGTAAAATTCAACAGAATTCGAGCAGGTGGGATGGGGAAAAAGGGTGAGTATATTCACTCCTAGTGGGTGAATGCACTATCTGGGTGATGGGCACACTTATGATTTTGAGTCAAATAGCATAAAACCAACTTATGTAGCCAAAATGATGCTTGCTCTCTAGAAATGGGACAAAAAAGCCTGGACTTCATGATTTACTGAATATTTTAAGTCTACTGTTGAGACCTACTGCTCAGAAAAAAGATTTCTTTCAAAATTCTAATGCTCATTGACAATTCACCTAATCATCCACTAGCTCTGATGAACATGTACAAGGAGATCAATGCTGTTTTCATGATTGCTAACACAACATCCAATCTACAGGCCATGGATCAAAGAGCAATTTTAAATTCCAAGTCCTATTATTTAAGAAACACATTTCATAAGGATATTCCTGCCATACATAGTGATTCCTCTAATGAATCTAGTCAAAATCAATTGAAAACCTTCTGGAAAGCATTGACCATTTTAGATACCGTTAAAAACATTCATGATTCATGGGAAGAGGTCAAAATAGCAACATTAACAGGATTTTAGAAGAAGTTGATTCCAACCCTCACAGTTGACTTAAAGGGGTAAAAGACTTCAGTGGAGGAAGTAACTGAAGATAGGGGTAGGAAATATCAACAGAATACTAGAATTAGAGTTAGAAGTGGATCCTGCAGATGTCACTGAATTGCTGCAATCTTGATAAAACCTTAGTAATTTAGAAGCAGCTTCTTATGAATAAGCTAAGAATGTGGTTTCTTGATATGGAATTTACTCTTGGTAAAGATACTGTATATATTGTCAGAATGACAACAAAGAATTTAGACTATTACATAATCTTAGTTGGAAAAGGATTAACAGTGTTTGAGAGGATTGGCTCAAATTTTGAAAGAAGTTCTATCATGGGTAAAATGCTGTCAAACAGTATTGCATTCTATAGAAAAATCCTTTATGGAAAAAGGAATCAATTGACATGGCAAACTTCATTGTTATCTTATTTTGAGAAATTGCCACAGTCACCCCAATCTTCAGCAGTAACTCCCCTCATTAGTTAGCAGCCATCGTCATTAAGGTAAGACCTCCCATCAGCAAGAAGATTAGGACTCACTGAAAGCTTAGATAGATGATCTTTACCATTTTTTAGCAATACAGTATTTTAGTTAACATATGTACATTTTTTAGACATAATGCTACTGAACATTTAATAGACTACAGTATAGTGCAAACATAATTTTATGTGCACTGAAAAGACAAAGAATTTGTGTGTCTTTTTATTGCAATATTCACTTCACTGTGGTGGACTGCAATTGAGCCCACAGTATCTCCAAGGCAGGCCTGCATTTTTAAATGTTGCTTTTCCCTTGGTGATTTGAACTTCTCTTGAAGAACAAACATTTATTTTCAAAGCTACCTGTGCTGTTCACCTCTCCCAAACATAGACAACTTCCAACTCTATTATCCTAGAACTTAACACAGTTTTTAAAAATAACAGGTTCTAAGTAAATTTTTTGTTAAATAGGATAGAGTAAATCATTGGTGGGGTACATTTTACTGTTGCTTTTTCTCATACACTTTTAGTATTCCAAAGCCTGATTCTGAGACTGATTTGATTAGGGAGAAAAGTCTCTTCTTACAAAGACAAGCAATCTACTTAGAGATGTTTCCAATTACTAATTTTATATTTTATATTGAGTTATCTACATACTCCTTCACATCATATTGCTTAAAAATTCTAACATGCTTTTTAAATTACAGACAGGAATACAATTCACTCTGCAATTTCCTATAGATGTCATTATCTGTACAAAGTTTATGTTTCATGGAAACACTCTGGTTTAAATATTTCTTAAGTAGTCATGTCAGTAGTGTGTTTTTAAATTGGTTTATTTCTTGGTTTTTATATTATATTTGTGATATTATCAAATTTAAGTTAATAGAATTTTTCATCTTTATCAGTATGAAAAACTAGATTTTGTTATATGTAGAGCCTTTTTACTGAAATACAGCTAGCTCCGAGACAAATTATAACATAACTCATTTGAAAGGTAGAGAAATGTTCAGGTCCTGGACTAGCATGGGCATTAAGTGAAGCCTAGGGCAATGTGTGGCACATAGGCTGTTCAGTAAATATCTGTGGTGGGTATTAATGATATTTTTGCCCTGTGAGCAAATGCCAACAAAGGGGACAAAAAAAGGGGAGGATTATTTTTACAATATTGAGAGAAAATAACTATCAACCTAGGATTCTGAATGAAAGTAAATGTACCTTTTCAAGTACAGAAAAATGAACAGGATTTACAACCAAGAGTATCATTAAATAAGTTTCTTAAAAATGTATTAATAATTCTGGAGGAAATAAAGTGATCCCAGAATAAAATTTTGAGATGGAAAATGAAAAAAAGTGATTAAAATATGCAGTTAAATCTAAACAAATGTTACATGAATAAAATAATAATAATTTTTAAGCTGTGAGGTTAAAAAATAAAAAAAGATGGAACTAAATTGGACAATAAGAGGATGATAGTTGGGAGAAAGTTAAAAGCGCATGGTTTTTCTGTTATTTGTAAAATGGTATAAGACATAGATTACTAAGATATTCATGATGCAAACTTAAGCAACAACTATGCCTGATTAAATATTAATGGACATTGTGTTAGCAATCATGAAAAAAACATTAATCTCCTTGCACATGTCCATCAGAGCTATTGGAGGATTAGGTGAACTGTCAACGAGCATTTGAATTTGAAAGAAATCTTTTTCTCAGAGAAGTAGGTCTCAACAGTGGGCTTAAAATATTCAGTAAATCATGTGGTCAACAGATGGTCTATCATTTGGGCTTTGTTGTTCCATTTCTAGAGAGCAAGCAAAGTAGAGTTAGCATAATTCTTAAGAGCCCTGGGATATTCAAAATGACAAATGAACATTAGCTTCAACTTTAAGTCGCCAGCTGCATTAACCTCTAACAAGAGAATCAACTTAGCCTTTGAAGTTTTTGTTTGTTTGTTTGTTTGTTTGTTTTCATTTCAGAATATTCTGGGGGTATAAACATTTTGGTTACATAAATTGGTTTTATACAGTTTGAGTCAAAGTTATAGATGTGTCCATCCCCCAGACAGTACCCATTAGGAGTGAATATATCCAGCCCCTTTTCACCCCCCCCCACCTGCTTGAATTGTGTTGAATTTTACTACCATGTGCGGCCATGAGTGTTAGTCAATTAGTTCCAATTTAATAGTGATTACCTGTGATGTTTGTTTTTCCATTCTTGCAATACTTCACTTAGAAGAATGGTCTCCATTTTCATACAGGTTGTTACAAAATGCTTTAGTTCACCATATTTTTATGGCTGAGTAAAACCCCGTGGTGTACATACACCAAATTTTATTAATCCACTTATGTATTGATGGACATTTGGGCTGTTTCCACATTTTTACGATTGTGAATTATGCTACAGTAAACATTCCAAAGCACCTGTCTTTTTGATAAAATAGTAAGAAAATACTGAGTAAAAAACCTCACTAACACCATTGTGTCGGATCATCACAAGTTGATTTATAGGTATAATTGAATAACCATAAAAATTGACACAAGATTTTTAAGAAATGTTTTATAATGTATAAGCAGAGCAAATTATTAGGAATAGGCAAGACATTCTGGAAGAGGGTAAAAGAGAGAAGGCAGAACATTAATAGTTGTTTAAAGCTATGTTAATTTTACTATATATCATTAACACAAGGAAAGACACAATTTAACTTGTGAAACAAAAAAGTCAGAAGTAGATACATGCAAATATGTACATGCAAACGTAATATATATGGCACATCTAATACTTTGGAGCAGTGGATAGATGATGACCATTTAATAAATGGTGATGGAACAATTGCTTATCCCTCTAGTTAAAATGAAATTTAATGCCAAAATTATACCAAACTGAAATATAAATTCCAAATCATTTAGAAAATAAAATGTGAAAGGCAAATTTTTAAGATAATCCTAATAAAATATGGATGAATATCTTTATGATCTTCACTATAAAATGTTTAAGATGATTTAAAAAGAGCTGGCCATGAAGAATAAAATGAATTTGATAACAATAAATTCAGAATTTTTATTTAAAATACATGAAAAGACAAACCACAAGAGGAAATATTTGCAGCATATTTAAATAAAAATTAATAATATTAAATGACATTATAAACTCTTATAATTCAATTCAAAAAGAAAAAAGATCAATAGTTAAATTTAAAAATTCCTTTGAAGTCTTTCTATTTTGAGGGGGTATAGGCATTTATTGCTATAAATTTCCCTATTAGTGCAGCTTTTTCTATATTCCATAGGTTCCAGTATGTTGTGTTTCAATTTTCATTTATTTGAAGAAATATTTTAATTTTCTTTTTAATTTCTTCATTGACTAATTGGTCATTCGGGAGTATGTGCCTAAATTTCCATGTGTTTGTACAATCTCCAAAGTTCCTCCTTTATTGATTCTTAGTTATATTCCATTTTGGTTGAGGAAAAGATGCTTGATATGATTTCAACTTTTTTGAATTTTGGGGGACTTTTTTTGTGGCCTAACATGTGGTCTATCCTGGAGAATGTTCCATGTGCTGATGAGAAGAATGTATATTCTGCAGCAGCTGGATGAAATCATAGTTAAAAATAATTTATTATGTAGTTCAAAATAGCTAGAAGGGAAGAATTATTCTCTACACGAAGAAAAGATAAATGTTGGAGGTGCTAATTACACTGATTGGATCATTACTCATTGTACACAGGCATCAAAATATCACATGTACCCCCAAAATATGTACAACTATCATATTTAATATATAAATAAAAATACACCTGAAATATTTGAATAAACTTTTCCCCAAAGAAGAACAATCAATGTCTACCGAATAAATAAAAATATGCTCTTTCTCTTTTGTAATGTGGGAAAGAAAATTTATTTCCCTGAATTAACATTCCACACCAACTACATTTGCAAACATTTTAAAAAGTCTGAAATTCTAAGAATTATCATTATCTAGTAGAATATGAATGAGTTATGGCCCATAAATTTTTCTCATGGTTATATACCTTTGGTAACTTTTTGTGAGTATATATCAAGAAACATATAACAGAAAATTAACAACCATGTAGTTTCTAATGAAGCTTGAAGTTATCATAATACCTATTGGCATAAAATTAATCAATGTTGCTCTGTGTATGCAATGTCATATTATAAATAGTAAAAATGAATTAGCCATGGTTATATACATCACATATGATTCTTAGAAAAATAATGTTAAATGAATAAATTAAGTCACAGAAAATCACATACAGTGTGAATCCAATTTATTGCACAAAACTAAGCAAAATTAAACAAAATATTTCTTAAGGACACACACATGGTTGCATATATACCCCTAAAATATGAAGTAGTTAGGTGATAAATAGATAGTTGTATAAATTTACGTACATGTACATACATGAACAAAGCAAGGGAATGAGAAACAAGAAATTTAAGGCAGTTTTTAACTTCACTAGGAGAAGTAGGAAGTACAACTAGGGAAATTAAACAGTGATGGTAATATTCTAATTCATTGTTTGGCTGGTCAATTCACAGTATTTATTTTGTAAGGATGTTCCTTAGCTTACATTTAGGATAGACATATTCTTTTCTATGTATCCAATAAAAATATAGTAATGAATTAAAAATTTTGAGTTGGTATCACTTAGCTGTTCTTTCCGAGGCTTTGGCGTGTCTTTGCCTACTCAAAAAAGGAGAATGCCATGAGGGACTTATTAGGGCAGAGTATACTCATGAAAGAAAAAAGTCCAAATACATAATTCTGTTTGGGCTTCACATTTGATGTGTTTTAATTTTTGTGACAAAACCACCCACCTTAGAAGTTTCGAAGGGGTTATAAGGCCTGCCATAGAGCCACCCACCTGCTCATTTTCTCTTTAAACCAAGGAAGAGACTTGAAAGCATGTATTTGATTTCAAACTAGTGTATATAAGTTGTTTAAAAAGCAGAACCTTGTTTCTCCCTTAAGAAAGTCTTTTCCTGATGCAGGTATCAGGAATCTGCATTTTTTAACTAACATCTCCAGAAGAAATGAATGAAGTAGGCTTCTGCTGATATTTTGGGAATCCATTCTACAGCAATGGACTTGTACATTAACAGTGAAGAATGATTATTGCTCATTTCATTTTGCCACGAATCTCATTATACTGTAACCTTGACATCTGTGAGGAAAACATTGAGCCCCAGTAATCATGATTTCAAACATAAAAAGAGAGTGAGTCATTCTTCACTATAAAAAAATTGTCAGAATTCCAAATGTATTTTTCATAGCTGTGCTAATCTCAAGGAGGTCTCATCAGGTCTGTAATAATATATATAGAGAGAGATTTTGTGTTTCTTCCTATGTTTTATTACTGATGGAATTATGAACATGTGCATCTGGAGCAGAAATCTTGTATTTGTTAGAGCTATAAATCATAGGGTTTGTTCTAATTGCCATCTCCCAATAATCGTGCAATCTTAATTTAAGTAGAAAAAAAGAAACATTGATTTTGGCTTGTGAGTAAAGCTTTCAGTGACAGTAATTAATCTTATTTTGCTTTTTAAAACTGCACATTTGGTGTGACAATTATCAAAGATTAATGATATGGAGAACCACAATACTGTTTTCTAATTATAATTATAGTATGATATTTGGTGAACAGTAGTTTCAGAAAAGTTTCTCAGAATCTCTTAGCAAATGCTGTCATGACTGTCATGGTGTGTGATGGTCTAACACAACTTAAATGTACACCTAGATATTCCTGTTACGATTTAGTTTTTGCGTTTGCTGTGATGGGTATCCTACCACCTAATGATCTTATTTTGCATAGCTGTCCATGTTGATGACTTTTTGCCCTTAGCTAAGAATTAAAATAATAATTCAGACATTTTAAACTTATTATTTACATTACTGCCTTAACAATTTGAAAAACATCCGCACCTGACACTATTTCTTATATAACTAATATCTGTCCATAAAGACAAGAAATTCATTCCAAAAATTTCCCCTCCAATTAGAATGGGATACACATTCATTTTTGCCCTGGAAAAAGGAGAAAACACAGAATATGCCATCACTTCTATTCCAATACTAATCAAAATGTGTCAGCAAATCAATTGAAAAGAAAAGACCACACACATTATTTATCTTGGTAAAGCAAGTTTTTTATTTCTTTTTTTAATAGAAAAATGGTTTTTAAATCTTACCTACACTGAGCAGCCTTGACATGACCCAGAATTGCAATCATTTCCAATGCAGAAAAGTAATTGGACCCTTCAAGTTTGGAGCCACATTTTTAAAATTTATGAAAACCTTGACTCTAGTCTTACACAATGTCAAAGAATCTGACTGTCACAACTTAAATCTTAGGAGTCTCAATAGAGAACTATTTGGCAAGATTTTATGTGGACTAAGATTCTTCTTCATTAAAGTTTAAGGGAAGCTGTCCTACCACTCATTTTTAATATTGCAATGAAAATGAAAACACAAACCAAAGAGCCAATTTTAGCCCATTTGGGAAAATATTTTTAAAAATTCAACTTATCATTGAGTGATACTCCACTGGAGATCATCCTTTTAAGTAAAGTATCACAAGAATGGAAGAACAAAAACCACACGTACTCACTACTAAATGGAAACTTTTAGATCAACACTCATGTGCACATATGGTAGTAAAATTCAATGTAAATCAAGGAGGTGTGAGGGGGAGGAGGGGACGGGTAATTTCACACCTAACAGGTACAATTCATAGTATGTAGGTAATGAATATACTTATAACTTTGACTCAAACTGTACAAAAGCAATTCTTGTAACCAAAATGTTTATACCCCCATAATATTCTGAAATTAAAAAAAAAACTTATAGAAATCTATCTGTAATGTCTCTAGTGTTATTTAGTTTCATTTTTACTACACACACACACACACTCACACACACACACACACGAGCTTTAAAAAATGAATTCCTGCCCATTTAGCACACTACAAAATTTATTCTACAGTAAAATAAACCTCCATTTTATCCAACTTGGTCTAATTTTGCTTGTATGTCATGAAACAATTTATTTTCTGGGATATGTTGTTTTTATTACTGGCTTTGATTCTTTTTCTTTTAAACTTGGAGAAACGAAAGCATCATGTCTTCAGATATATGAAACAATTAAATCAATAAAAGGAAAAACCTCCCAGTTCTTACACATGACTATACCTATATGTCATGACAAAGAGAGATTTGAATTTAGAAAACATGAGCAGCTAATTATGGAACACCTCAGTGATATATTATACTATTATTTAAACAAAAATATAAGCAGAACAAAAAGACAAACTTGTTAAGATAAAACTATATAATACTTGCATATCAATGAACAAAGTCTGGAAGAAAGCATGGAAAGTATACGCAATCAATTTTTAAGTTTCAATTGCATCATATTCACTGATTTTTAATCTGGCCTTATTTTTTGATATTTTATTTTATTTCAAAGTATTAGGGGGTAAAAACATTTTTGGTTACATAGATCATTTTTCTAAGACTTGAGTCACAGCTATAAGTGTGTCCATCTCCCAAATAGTGTTCATTGTATACATTAGGTGGCCCTTTCCCCTCCCCTCCTCTCCTTCCCACTACTTGATTTCCACTAAATTTTACATTTTTCTGTGCACATGTGCTCATCGGTTAGTTGCAGTTTAATAGCTAGTACATGTGATGTTAGCTTTTTCCATTTTCGTGATACTTAACTTAGGATAATGGTCTCCAGCAGCATCCAAATTGTTGCAAAAGGCATTAATCCATCCTTTTCTGTGGCTGAGTAGTACTCCATTGTATACATAGAACACATTTTTGTTAATCCACTCATGAATCGACGGGCATTTGGGTTGATTCCACACCTTTGTAACTGTGAATTGTGCTCCAATAAACATTTGAGTGCAGGTATCTTTTTGATAAAATGGCATTTTTTCCTTTGGGTGTATACCCAGTAGTGGGATTGCTGGATAGAATAGTAGGTTTATTCTCAGTTCTTTGAGGAATCTCCATACTGTTTTCCACAGAGGCTGTACTAATTTGCAGTTCCACAAACAGTTTGTAAGCATTCCTTTTTCTCTGCATCGACAACATCTGTTGGTTTTAGACTTTTATTCTCCTTTCTTTCATATATGATTTCTTTTGTTTTTTATTTTTTGATTTTTTTATTTCAGAATATTATGAGGGTACAAATGTTTTGGTTATACGGATTGCTTTTGTACCGCTTGTGTCAGAGTTATAAGTGTGTAATAAAAGCCATTTTCACGGGGGTAAGGTGATATGTCACTGGGGTTTTAATTTGCATTTCCCTGATGATAGTGACATTGAACATTTTTTCATATATTTGTTGGCCATTTGTCTATCTTCTTTCGCAAAGCTTCTGTTCATGTATTTTTACCACTTTTTAGGGAGTTGTTCAGCTTTATTTCTTGCTGATTTGCTTGCGCTCTTTGTAGATTCTGGATATTAGTCCTTTATCAGATGTATAGCTTGCGAATATTTTTTCCTATATTGTAGGTTGTCTATTTGCTCTGTTAACTATTTCCTTAGCTGTGAAGAAGCTTTTTAGTTTAATTAAATACCATTTATTTATTTGTTTATTTATTTGTTTATTGTTGCTGTGATCGTCATTGTGGTCCTAGTCATAAATTCTTTGGCTAAGCTGATATATAAAAGAGCTTATTCCTACATTTTTCTGTAGAATTCTTATGGTTCCATGCCTTATATTTAAGTCTTTTATCCATCTTGAATTAATTTTTGTGAGGGGTGAGAGGCAAGGGTCCTGTTATATTCTTTTGCATGTGGCTATCCTGTTTTCCCAGCACCGTTTATTGAACAGGGCTTCTTTTTTTTTTTTTTTTTT
>RJWJ010028924.1:0-21049 GCA_004363605.1 Indri indri | reverse complement strand
TGATTTAGCTTAATTTAATTTCCCCACCAACCCCGAAGTGTTACTATCATTATCCCCATTCTACAGATGAAAAAAACCAAGGCTCAGAGAGGCGGAGGAACTTGCCTAAGTTGCACCAGTAGTCGATGACAGCCTGACTTCCCCCATCTCCCACCCCAGCCCTCCTGGTGTGTTCAATGTCCCATCTGAAGAGAGGAGCGCCCACCTGAAAAAAATCAAGTCACCGAAGGTGGCTTCTTGTTCCTACCCGCCTCACATTTGAGATGAAGTCCCAGAAACTGAGCCATTTCCCAGGGGTTTGAAGGAAAACTTCAGTCATCTTTTAATATCAGTAAATTATTTTCTTTCTCTACTTAAGGAAAAAAAAGCCCATCGTCAGCTATAATAAATCCAACCCAATTACGCTGATTATAGTGATTACTGTTCATCCAGCCTAATTGGCTCCACTCGGCATTTTCATTAAGAACCTGTATCTTCAAAGGTTTACACTCAGACACATTTTTACTTGGAGCTGAAATTTGGCTTTAACGGCCAAATTGGGAACCCCGGCGCCAGAGGAACTGCCGTAGAGGGAAGGGAGCCCAGAGCCCGAGCAGCCTCTGAGCCGCGGGCCCGTCGGACAATTGGTCACTGCCACACAACTGTCTCCACACGGACTTGTGTCTCGTTGGGACAGGCCCAGGCTTGTTGGGTGGCGGCATGGCCACGGCCTGGCCAGAGCCTGGCTCTAGCCGGCGGTTCTGCCAGCCCGCCTTGCTGCCGGGGTGTCTCTCTCTCACCACGCAGAGACACAAGCACAGGTAGGCTGTGGTGTAACCCAGGGAGCGTGAAGCCTGGCTCCGTACGCTCACCAGCTCACGTCCTAGGCTTCTCTGGGCCTCAGTCTGCTCATCTGTAAAATGGGGTAACAACACCCACCTGGCAGGGCTGTGCTCGTGTCTCAATGGGGCTGTGCACACAAGGAGGATGCGTGGTGCTGGCAGTAGTTCCTAGTGAACCGGCCAAAAACAGCGACTCTGGAGCTTCCAGGGTCCTTGCTGACCACCTGGTCCTGCCCTGTCATTGAATAGACCCCAAGTCCAGTCATCTGAGTGGGGGGTGATTCAGCTTATATGAGTTCATGAGGATGGAGCCCCCATGATGGGACTGGTGTCCTTAGAAGTGGAAGAGAGACCAGAGCTCGCTTGCTCTCTACCATGTGAGGACACAGCGGGAAAATGGCCTTCTGCAAGCCAGGAAACGGGCCCTCACCAGAAAGTGAATTTGCCACACGTAGGTCTTGGACTTCCAGTCTCCAGAATGGTGAGAAATAAATATCTGTTGCTGAAGCCATCCAGTCTGTGGTGTTTTGTTATAGCAGCCCAAGCAGACTGATGCACAGTCTGAAATACCAGAATCGCAGCCGCAGGGAATTCTCCTGGTGAGACATGGTGGCCCTAAGTGACGCACACCAGCTTTGGGTGAGCCTGGGAGCTGCGCCCGGGTTCCTGCCCTGGCCAGCAACTGCCTGGGGCCTACCGTAGAGAAGAGCATCCGTGCCCTGGGATTCGGGAGGTCACCGCAGCCAGGGACCTTTCAAGGCTTCTGTGCCCTTCCCGGCTGCTGCCTCACAGGCTGCCAGCTCTCCTCTGGTGTCCTCGCTGACCGGGCACCTCCCCACGCAGTGCAACTCTGAACAGGAGCAAAAGCCTTCTGCGTCTATCTGGGGTCTTGCCCTCTGTCCTACTCCTATCTGCTGAACACTTCACACCTCTTTTTTATCTTGAAGACAAAAAAGCACATTATGGAGAATTTGCAAATTACAGAGTGTTACAAAAATATTAAAATCACTTATAGTCACACAGTTCAGAATTAATCGTGGTTCACATTTTATTGTATTTCTTTCCATTTTACTCCCACTATTTTCCTGTGGGCATTTTCCCGAAAATTGCATCATGTTGTGTATGGAATTGTGTACTTCATCCTTGTTTATTCACATATTTATGTATTTATTTACCTATCTGTTTATCTTAGCTTGTGTCATGAGCATTTTCACATTGTGAATATTCTTCCGTTTCTGTATTTAGATTTTTCATTCCTTCATGTATTCAGCAAATGTGCGTTCAGAACCTACTTTGTACGTACCAGGCGCTGATAATACAGCCCACCAGAAATACACTCTGCTTGTTGCAGGAGAAAAGAAGGGGAAAGAGATAAAAAAATAAACAAATAATAAAAAAATAAAAATAAATAAAAACAGGCATAGTTCCAGCCCTTGTGCAGTTTCTGATTTGACAGGAAAACTTGGTAGTAAACGCGTAATTTGAAGAGTCAAGTGCTGTGAAGGGGAAGGGCAGGTTCTCCAGAGGCAAGTGATAGGAGTGCCCGGCCAGGAGGTTCTGCAAGGGGCTGATGCCAGACTGGAGACCGGAAGACTTTGTAGAAGTATCTAAATCAGGCTGTGCTGGGGGTAACATTTTAGGCAGCGGAGTGGCATGTGCAAAGGCCCTGGGTCTTGCGGTGCACATAAGAGAAAGGGAAAGAAAACTGTTGTGGTTAGCATAGGAAAAGCCTGTTCCTTCTTCCCTAGAATAGCCCGGCGGGGATGGATTTCTGCTGTCCACACCCCCCATCTCACCCCCCGCCCCAGGGAAGAGGGCCCTGTCTGTCATTCACCAGCCTCCTAGAACTGAAGGCGAGCGATGTTTTTCCCATGTTGGGAATAGGGAAAGGGTGGGGCACTGTCATGCATTTGCCCAGGGGGCTCCCAGATTCAGTTCTGGGAGCACGGGCCCAGCTATAAATCCCACAAAGGAGAGGCCCAGTGCTTTACCTACCGAGGAGGGTAAGACAGCCACCGACGCCTATTAGACCACACCTTCAAAGAGGGGCAGGTGCGCCCTCTTGGACCCTTGCCCTATCTGATGCGTATGCCAAGAGAGAAAATGCTGTGGGCGTGATTTTCCGAAAGGATTGTGATTAGAGAGGAAGCTCCTCTGAGCCCAGTATCACTGTCTACACCTCTTTCCGGCACCGAAAGAGGAAGCCCTGGTGGGTTTCCTCACCCAGACGCCTGGCCTGGAACTGCACACTTTCTCTACCATGACCATACCTGGCCTCCCGCGACTTTATCTGCATCCAGTGGAACCTTTTTTAAGGGCAGTCTTCTCTCCCAGGCAGAGTGTGTGTGTGTGTGTGTGTGTGTGTGTGTGTGTGTGTGTGTGTGTGTTTTATGTCAGGAAAACTGTCCTCCAGCCGGGAAGCCCACTTTCTGGCAGCTCCCAACATGGCAGGCTCTCAGCTAAGCAGGTTGACTTCGTGTGGCTTCACCGCAGAGTGGGCAGTGGGCACAGCCAGCTCCAAGCGTGAGTGCTCTGGGTTGCCTCCCGCTGCCAGCCTCCTCTTCTGCCTTTCTAGTGCAATTCCAGCTGGGTCCAGAGTGGGAATGGGCTTGGTCCAGGGGAGCACTGTGATTGGTCTAAGCCAACCATGACAATCCAATTCCACTTTGCCAGGCACTCATTTTCTCAGGGTTGCCCGGAGCCAAGGTAGTCACATGGCCAGTTCTCGGACAGTGAGACACGTGGGAGGGTCTGCTGGGAGGTTTCTGCGGAAGCTGGCCTTCTGGGTAAAAGAGACAGATGTGACTGGTGCCAGCTCTTTCCTTTTCTTCCTGCCTTAAATATAGACATGAGCATGGCGGCTCGCATCTGTAATTCCAGCACTTTGGGAGGCGGGAGAATCACTTTAAGCCAGGAGTTTGAGACCAGCCTGAGCAATATAGCCAGATCCCGTCTCTACAAAAAATTAAAAAATTAGCTGGGCATAGTGGCATGCAACTGAAGTCCCAGTTACTCAGGAGGCTGAGGTGGGAGGATCACTTGAGCCCAGGAATTTGAGGCTGTGGTGAGCTATGTTTGTGCTACTATACTCCAGTCTGGGTGACAGAATGAGACTCTGTCTCAAAAAAAAAAAAAAAAAAAGGAAAGAAAAGGAAAGAAAGACACGGACATGATGTCTAGAGTCATAAGGTGATAAGCATGAGGAAAAGCCAGCATATCAGAGGGGAAATACAGAAAGGCCTGGACCCAATCCCTCCCCAGCTCATTCTTGAACAGATGACCCAACACCACCAACTGTCCACCTCTAGACTTCTTGTTATGTAAGAAAAATAAGCTTCTATTTGTCAAGTTTCTGCTGTCTGTAGTTGAAAATATTCCCAATTGATTCATCGTGTACACCTAAAACCCCTAAAATTCTCTAAAGTTGCTTTTGTGGTTTTTATAGTTCCAGGGTGTTTAATCTGAGCAAGTACGAACCATAGCTGATGTAGTAAGAAGAATGTCATATGTTTTATTTCAAGGAGCCATGTCTCCTTCCATAATTTTCCAAGATTTGGTGCACTACAAGTAGATTCATCATTATACTTACAAGAAGAAAATTAACCTAGCAGAATTCAAAGTCCAGAACCCATGTAAGGCTGGGACTCTAGCAGATCTTCAGCCCAGTATGCTAGAACTCCAAAGAGTTACACATCCAGGATTAGTGTGAACCAGAAGCAAATTTTATCATCCCCCCAACTCCTGCCTTTAGAGGCTATAAGGAAAAGTTTCTTGGCACTGAAGACACCAGGAGAAAAGCTCATGTCTGGGAAGCTGTAACCACACACTGAACCTTGTGCAGACTGGCACCCAAATTCACATCTCCTGAGTGGTCCAAAAAACTTCAAGAAGCAAGTTCAGATTAAAGTGATCCTAGAGTAGAAGTGTCCCTAGGTGTATGGCAAAGCAAGTGCAAATCCTTTCTAGTAGAAGTCACATTCATCTTAGGCCTCAAAAACTCCCCACCAAGTAATATTTCAAGAACAGTAAGCAGGTCAGTGAAAAATAAATAAGCAGACAAGGAAATAAGGCAACAAGAGCAAGAATAAGTAGAAAAAACAGACAGTTAAACTGACCCTCAAATACTTCATGTAATGAAATAATAGGACACAAATGATAAAATTGCTATGTTAAAAAAATATAAGCTTAAAAATATCTGTGGGGAACAGAGAACTATAAAATACTAATCTGGTAGGGTTTTTTTTTTAAAAAAAAAAATCAAATAAGTCTTTCTTATAGAAATGAAAAATACAATAATTGAAATTTTAAAATGCCATAAATGGGTTTAATAGGTGATTAGATATAGACAAAGAGAGAATCGGTGAACTGGAAGATGGATTGGAAGAAATTATCCAAATGGCAGAACAGAAAAACAAAAAGACAAAAATCACGAAAAAGAGGTTCAAGGACAGGAAGGCTAGAGTGAGAAGGTCTAAATACCTTTAATTGGTGTTCAAGAAGGAGAAGTAAGAGAGAAAGGGCAAGGGTATTATTTAAAGAGATAATGTCTGAGAATTTTTCAGAACTGATGAAAGATGCCAATCCATAGATTTAAGAGGCCCAACAAATGCCAAGGACAAAAAATAAAAAATGAAAAGGATGTTCAGAGTCCGAATGGCCATCACAAACCTGTCTCCTACTGGCAAGGTGGCCTAATAATATGTCCAAGGGGCTAATGTTACTTGGCCAATCCTGGGACATGGAGCTTCTGTCAGGGATGAGCAAAGCAAGTGAAAATGCAAAAGCTGGCTCTGTGAAGCCCACTCATTTTGGCCTGGCCTAGGTCTGTTGAGCACCATAATCAGAATGACAGCAGAAGTACACATATATTTTGATCCTCCTTCTGTTTATTATTTATCGCACAAGAGGGATGGAGGCAATGATAGAAACCCCATTCTTCCATGATTAGATCATTTTAAGAAGTCTATCATAAATCCATTGTTTCCTCCCATCCCATTCTGTAACTTAATCTCCATGTCTACCTTTGAATCACCATGCACATAGGATTTGATAGGAAATGCTATGGAACTCTTGTCTAGCAAAAAGATTCATTGAGAAAAGTTCAGTATTATAAATTACTTGAAGATCAAAGCTTAGCTTTGACGTAGTCCTTCTCATTTTAAGATGAAGGAACTGAGGCCAGAGAAGGTAAGGAACACAGACGAAGTCTGTACCAAGGCTGGGCCTAAGTGGGGACCTCCTGGTTCCAGGTCCAAGGCTTGGTCCACTATTCAGCCACTCACTTCTTGGAGTACAAGGAGGCAGTTTATTTCATTCTCAAGGGATGGCATTTCAACAGTGGTTTGTCACAGCATATACTAGGGTGTATAAAAAAGAAGATTCTCCACAGCTTCCCAGGGGTGACATAGAAATACAGATAGAGACACCCCAACAGATAAAAACAGCCTCAGTTACATAACCGTGACAGCAAATGGTGACTCATTGCCGCGTAATGGGAAAATTTAGATTGGTCACTAGTAAAAGTAAAAGGATCACCATGGTGAGTCATTGGGCCCACCCTCCTGTGGAGTCTCTGAAATGCAGACACCTACCAGTTGATTCAGAGTCTGGGCTTTGTCTTCCCTTCTTCCACGTTGACGTTTCGATATTGCACAATGGAGCTTCGCAGGTGATGAAAATTTTCCAAGACGGCTGGGCCACAGCCCCACACTCTGTCTCTTGACTGTTTTGTTTTGTTTTGTTTTCTATTTCAGAATATTACGGGGGTACAAGCATTTTGGTTACATTAATTACTTTTGTACAGTCTGAGTCAAAGTTATAAATGTGTCCATCGCCCAGATAGTGGGCATTGTACCCATTAATGTGATTTTACCTATTCCCTCCTTCCCCCTCCCACCGCCTTGATTTTTGTTGAATTTTACTACCGTGTGTGCACGTGAGTGTTGATCATTTAGTTCCAATTTAATAGTGAGTGCATGTGGTGTTTATTTTTCCATTCTTGTGATACTTCACTTACGAGGATGGTCTCCAGTTCCATCCAGATTGTTAAAAAGGTATTAGTTCACCATTTTTTTGTTATGGTTGAGAGGTACTCCATAGTACATATACCACATTTTATTAATCCAATCATGTGTTGATAGGCACTTGGGTTGTTTCCATATCTTTGCAATTGTGAATTGTGCTGCTATAAACATTTGAGCGCAAGTTTCTTTTTTTATAAAATGCCATCTTTTCCTTTGGGTAAATACCCAGAAGTGGGATTTCTAGATCAAATAGTAGGTCTACTTTTAGTTCTTTGAGGCATCTCCATAGAGGTGGAACTAGTTTACAGTCCCAACAACAGTGTATAAATGTTCCTTTCTCTCTGCATCCATGTCAGCATCTGTTGTTTTGGGACCTTTTGTTAAAAATCATTCTCACTGGAGTTAGGTGATATCTCATTGTGGTTTTGATTTGCATTTCACTGATGATTAGAGATGTGGAGCATTTTTTCATATTTTTTGGCCACTATTCTATTTTCTTTTGAAAATCTTCTGTTCATATATTTTGCCCACTTTTTAATGGGGTTGTTTGATGTTTTCTTGCTGATTTGCTTGAGTTCTTTGTAGATTCTGGTTATTAGCCCTTTATTGGATGTATAGCATGCAAATATTTTCTCCCGTTCTGTAGGTTGTCTATTTGCTCTATTGATTGTTTCCTTGGCTACACAGAAGCTTTTTTAATTTAATAAGCTTTTATTTATTTATTTTTGTTGTTGCTATAATTGCCTTTGGAGCCTTCTTCATCAATTCTTTGCCTAGGCTGATATCTGTAAGAATTTTTCCAACATTTTCTTCTAGAATTCTTATAGTTTCATGCCTTAGGTTTAAGTCTGTTATCCATCATGAATTAATTTTTGTGAGTGGTGAGAGGTGTGGATCCTGTTTCAGTCTTCTACATGTGGCTGTCCAATTTTCCCAGCACCATTTATTGAACAGGGATTCTTTTCCCCATTGTATGCTTTTGTCCACTTTGTCAAAGATCAGATGGCAATATGAGAATGGTTTTATATCTGTGTTCTCTGTTCTGATTCATTGATCTATGTCTCTCCTTGTGCCAGTACCGTGCTGCTTTGCTTACTACAGCCTTGTAGTTCCCTGCATGTTGGATGTGGAAAATAAATAAAAAATAAGAAAAAAATACAAAAAGAAAAAGAATAAAATAAAGAAATTATTTTTAAATAAATTAAAAATAAATAAATAAATAAATAAATAAAACTATAGCCTTGTAGTATAGCTTGAAGCCTGGTAAAGTGATGCCTTGAGATTTTTTTTTCTTAAGGTTTCTTTGGCTATTCAGGGTCTTTTCTGGTTCCATACAAAGTGTAGAATTATTTTTTCTAGATATGCACAAAATTGATGTTATTTTAATGCAGATTGCATTGAATCTGTAAATCACTTTGGGAAGTATAGACACTTTGACAATGTTGATTCTGCTGATCCATGAGCATGATATGTTTTTCCACTTGTTTACATCCTCTGTGACTTTCTTTCTCAGTATTTCATAGTTCTCCCTGTAAAGGTCTTTCCCTTCTTTTGTTAAATATATTCCTAGGTATTTTATTTTCTTTGTTACTATTGTGAAAGGTACTGAGCCTTTGATTTGAGTCTCAGCTTGAATATTGTTGGCATATAGGTATGCTACTGATCTGTGTACATTGATTTTATAGCCTGCGACTTTACTGAATTTATTTATCAATTCCAGGAGTCTCTTGGCAGAATCTTTGGGGTTTTCTAGATATAAGATCATATCATCAGCGAAGAGTGACAATTTGACTTCTTTCCCCATTTGGATATCCTTTATTTTCTTCTCTTGCCTGATTGCTCTGGCTAGGACTTCCAACGCTATGTTGAACAGAAGTGGTGACAATGGGCAACCTTGTCTGGTTCCAGTTCTAAGCTAGAATGCTTTCAGTTTTTCCCCATTCAGTATGATGTTGGCCGTGGGTTTGTCATATATGGCTTTTATAATATTGAGGTATGTTCCATCTATGCCTATTTTATTAAGAGTTCTTATCATAAAGAGTGCTGAATTTTGTCAAATGTTTTTTCTGCATCTATTGGTAGGAACCTATGGTCTTTGTTTTTGCTTCTATTTATGTGGTGAATCACATTTATAGGTTTGCATATGTTGAACCATCCTTGTGTCTCTGGGATGAAGCCCACTTGGTCATGGTGTATTATATTTTTGATGTGCAAGTGAATTCAGTTTGCTAGTATTTTATTGAGAATTTTTGCATCTATTAATATATCCATAAGGGATATTGGTCTGTATTTTTCTTGTTGTTGTTGTGTCCATTCCTAGCTTTGGTATCAAGGTGATATTGGCTTTGTAGAACAAGTTCCTTCTCTATGTTATGAAATAATTTCTGCAGTATAGATACCAGTTCTTCTTTGTAGCTCTGGTAAAATTCAGCTGTGAAACCATCTGGTCTGGGACTTTTTGTTGTTGTTGAGAGATTTTTTTTATTGCTACTTTAATTTTGTTACTTGATATTGGTCTGTTCAGGAGTTTTATTCCTTTCTGATTGAGCCTAGGGAGGTTGTGTATTTCCAAAAATTCATCCATTTCCTCAATGTTTTCAAGCTTATGTACACAGAGATTTTTATAGTATTCAGAGATGATATTTTGTATTTCCATGGCATCAGTTGCAATATCTCCCTTTTCATTTCTGATTAAGCTTGTTAGGGTCCTTTCTTTTCTGTTTCTGGTTAATCTAGTGAGAGGCCTGTTGATTTTATTCACCTTTTCAAAGAACCAACTTTTTGTTTCATTAATCTTCTGTATAATTCTTTTGTTATCAATTTCATTTAGATCTGCTCTAATCTTAGTTATTTCTTTTCTTCTGCTGGGTTTGGGATTGGTTTGCTCTTCCTTTTCCAATTCCTTGAAATGTTTCATTAGATTGTCGATTTGTGATCTTTCTGTCTTTTGGATGTAGGCATTTAGGGCTGTGAATTTTTTTCTTATTACTGCTTTTGCTGAATCCCACAGATTTTGATAACGTGTGTCCCCTTTGTCATTTAGTTCAAAGACTCTTTTGATTTCCATCTTAATTTCCTCCTTGACTCACTAACTATTCAGCAGTAGATTGTTTAATTTCCATGACTTTGTGTAGAGTTGAATGCTCTGTTGAAATTGATTTCTGGTTTTAGTCCACTGTGGTCTGAGAAGATACATGGTAAAATTTCTGTTTTTAAAAATTTGTTGAGACATGTTTTGTGGCCTAGGATGTGATCAATATTAGAGAATATTCCATAAGCTGATGAGAAGAACATATATTCAGTGGTTTTTTGGTAGAATGTTCTGTAAATGTCTGTTAGCCCATTTGTTCTAGAGTTCCATTGAAGTCCGTCATTTCTTTGCTTATTTTCTGCTTGGAGCATCTGTCCCATTCTGTCAGTGGGGGGATTGAAGTCCCCAGCTATTACGATGCTACTGTTTATCATTTTGTTTAGATCAAGTAGGGTTTGCTTTATGAATCTGGGTGTACATGTGTTAGGTGCATAAATATTTAGGATTGTTATGTCTTCTTGTTGAATTCTTCCCTTCACCATTATATAATGACCCCCTTTGTCTTTCTTTACTTTTGTAGATTTGAAATCTTTGTTATCTGATATGAGAATGGCTACATCAGCTTTCTTTTGGTTTCCATTTGCATGGAATATTGTTTTCCATCCCTTCACCTTGAGTCTGAATGAGTCCTTGTGGGTTAGATGTGTTTCCTGGATACGGCAGATACTTGTCCTGTATTTTTTATCCATTCATCCAGCCTATGTCTCTTGAGTGGGGAATTCAAGCCATTCACATTTATTGAAAGAATTGATACCTGGGGTGGATTTCTGTTCATCCTGTTGAGTAGAACTTTATTGCTTTGCTTTACCTTTTGAGCCATTGTGTTATCTGGGCTCTGACCTTTACCTTTTGGGTGATTTTACACTGGTGGGGGTCTATTGTACTGATCTGTGTATAATGCAGTTCTGAGTACTTCCTTCAGGGCAAGTTTGGTCTTGACAAGTTCCCTCAGCATTTGCTTGTCTGAGAAAGTCTTTATTTCTTCTTCACATAAGAAACTTAGTTTTGCAGGATACAAAATTCTTGGCTGGCCATTATTTTGTTTGAGAAGACTGAGAATGGGGTTCCAATTCCTTCTGGCTTGTAAGGTCTCAGTTGAGAAGTCTGCAGTTAATCTGATGGGTTTTCCTTTGTAAGTTACCTGCTGCTTTCACCTTACAGATTATAGAAGTGCCTCTTTCATGTTTACCTTGGCCAGTCTGATGGCTATGTGTCATGGTATTTTTCTTCTTTGCAATGAATCTCCCAGGGGTCCTTTGAGTTTCTTGTACCTGGATATCTAGATTTCTAGCAAGGCCATGGAAATTTTCCTCAATTATTCCCTCAAATAGGTTTTCCGACCCTTGTGTTTTTTCTTCTTTGCCTTCAGGGATGCCTATGATTCTTATGTTATGCCTCTTTACATAATCCAGTTTCTTGCAGGATTTGTCCATACCTCCTGTTTCTCAGATCTTTCTTTTTGACTAACTTGTTCGACTCAAAGATGTTGTCTTCAAGCTCTGACATTCTTTTTTTTTTCCCATGATTTATTTCTCAAATCACATGACATTCTTTTTTCTGCCTGATCTAGCCTATTCTTAAGGCTTTCCACTGTGTTTTGTATTTCCTTGAATGAATTTTTCATTTCCAGAAGTTCTGTTTGATTTTTTTTTAATAATCCAAATTTCCTTCATAAATTTTTCACTCATTTCCTGCATTGTTTCTGTGGTTTCTTTGTGTTAGGTTTCTGTTTTCTCTTGTATTTCATTGAGCTTCCTTACAATCCATATTTGGGATTCTTCATCTGTCCTTTCAATCTTTTCATTTTGGTTGGTACGCCTTAGTAAGGAGTTATTGTTTTCTTTTGGGGGTGTCCTTTAGCTCCGACTTTTCATGTTTCCAGAGTTCTTTCACTGATTCTTTCTCATCTCGTCTCTTGGTCAAGACCTGGGGGTGCTATGCCTGGCTTACAGGTCTGTCTCCACGTCCCCAAAGGTTGATCCCTGAGAATGCCAGGGAGAGGATTCCTGGTCCTGAGTTGCATATGGGGTTTTCTAACAGGTTTGATATACCTCTCATGTTACCTCTGACCTTCTGTCTTCACCTCTTCCTACCAGTGTATAGTGAGTTGAGTTCCCCAGCTTACTCTTGGTGGTGGTGGGTGGTACTTGTGAGTACAAATCAGCCACACCCTGTTTGCTTGAATTGGAAGACTCTATGATAGGCTATATCATTGTTCTCCCTGTCATTGTTTGATGTTTCTGTGATAGAGCCAGCTGCTGAGATGTTCTTTTGTGTCCGTGGTAGTCTCTGGTCCCCCAGGTGGAGTACTTGAATGCCCCAAGCTTTAGGAGGGTCCCTGTAGCTCCAAGGGCATTTCTTGATCTCCACCACCACTGAGGTGGGGGGAGGAGCAAGGCAGTTCATGGCTAGGTTCTGGGAGCCTGAAAGGCTTTGCCTCTGGACTGTTTTAATGGGTGGGCTCTGCATCTACACCCAAAGGAGATGACAGCTTAAAATGTAATGATAACTAACTTTATTGAGTGTGATGTGTGTTCCAAAAAGACACTTGGACTCTTGAGATTCTCATACTTATTGATATTCATAACAACTCTTTGAGATGGGCATTGTCCTTGTTTCACAGATGTGGGGACTAAGGTTAAGAAGGATTAAGAACTTGCCAGAGTCTTAAGAGTTAGTAGGAAATGACGGAGGCAAGATTCTTTCCAGGCAAATCCATTGTAAGTCCCACCTTCCTTCCACACGTGCAGGAGGCCTCCCCCAGCCTCTTGACTGCCCTGGCGACACAAGAGAAAGGCAGAGCCCCAGTTGGTGGTTGTCAGGTGGAAGAGGAGACAGCACATAGAGAAGCGTCCTCACATCTGCTGAGTGGCTACTGTCCCCGGGCTTGAAATGCCCGTGCAGTAGGTGTGGGTTTCCCTGGTAGCAGATTGGAAGAGTTGAAGGAGGGGAAGAAAACCAAGCACAGTGTTTGGAAGAGAACTTTTTGTTCAGTGGAGAGCAAGGCTTAAATCTATCTGCTACTCCTATGGTAGACTGTTTTACATTAGCTATCTAAGACCGTACAGAAAATTCTGAATGGAAGGCAACCTTCTGTTCAACACAGATGTGGAGCATTTTGGGGTAGGTCTCCTGAGAATCCTCTACTCTGGCTTATACCGTGTAGTGGAAACTCACCCAGAATAATATTTTTCAAAGCAGCTTGTTCACTTGGCAGGGTGGGTAGGGAGGATGACCTCTTCCTCAGGAAGTTCCAGCTGAGCCACACGAAAACACACTATTCTGGCGATCTGAAGAGTAATCCACTGATTGATATATGTTACTGGTATGACCCACTTCCTCAGCCACATTTCTTTTCAATATTCAAATAAGTCACTGAGCAAGCATGTGTGCGTCCAACTGCCCAAGAGCCTCAGGGACTCAGTCCAATAGGCCAGACCCTCCGCATCCACGTATGAAGAAGGAGAGAAGCTCGCCCCCTGTCTCCTTCTGCGGGTTCATCACAGCCTTGAATCTTGGATGTGGCCAACCACAGGAGGTGGCACCTAGTCCAGTGCTCTTGCCAGCCACTGTTGCAGTGGTGCCCAAGCTGGCCTGGCAGAGGTTCCTCGGGGTGCCAGAAAGGAGGAGGGGCCTCTCCCTACACCCACTCAGCTGTGACCGCCCTTCAAGTCTCTGTAACACAAGCACAACAGCTCGATGGGGACAATCCCCTCCCTTAACAGCCTAGCAGAGCAAGGGTGCTCTGTGCCAATGCTCCCCTGGGTTCTCCACGTTCCGCCCCTTTGCACCCCTTTGTGCTAGGAGCCACCAGGTCAATAGCGAGGCCCAGTGTGAACCCTGTGCAGAGTGAAGCCGGCTCTCCCCGCCCAGCCACACCAGCGCAAGGCCCCCACCTGGCTTTGGTCTGCGCCCACCCTTAGAGAGACTCTGCTGACGTCGACCCTTGCCTGCCTCACGTGGTACATTTACTAAAAGCAATTCCAGAGGGCCTGGAGGTCTAAGTGTGAAAAGTGAAATGACAAAGACTTTGGAAGAAAAAAGAACATTTTCATGATTTGGGGATCAGCAAAAGTTTCTTAAACAGAACATGAAACACATTAGCCATAAAGAGAAAACAATAAACTGGATTTTATTATAATTAAGAACTGCCATTCATCAAATGGCACCATTAGGTGAAAAGGCCAGTCACAGAGTAGAAATTATTTCTGTTACCTGTTTCTGAGGACTTGTATTCAGCATACAGCAAAAGCATTCCCACACGCCAATACTAAGGTAGACAAACTATTAGTGAAATAGGCAAATGACTTCACAAAAGATTAATCCCGATGGCCAGCAAGCAAATGAAAAGGTGCCCAATGTCACCAGCCATCAGGGAAATACAAATAAAACTGTAACGCAGTACTGCACACCCACCATCATGGCTAAAATGAAAAGACGGTATCTAGTGTTGGTGAGAATGTAGAGCAGGTGGGACTGTCATAACCTGCCGGTGGTGGTGAAAATAGGTACAATCATTTTGGAAAACTGTTCAGCAGTATCCATTGAACCTAGATCTATGCTGCCCCTCTGGCCCAGCAATTCCATTTCTAGGTACCTGCCTAACGAATATGTATGCAAGTGTGCACCAAAGCATGCAGAAGAACATTCATGAGAATCAAAACTGAAAGTGATCCAAAGGTCTATCAACAGTAGAATAAAATAAAACAAAATCAGACAACGATAAATGTAAAGAGAAAAACCAAAATTAATATGAAAAAATTTTAAAAAAGAAAAGAAAATCAATTAACCATAAATGTAAGGGTTTATTTCTGGCCTCTCGATCCTGTCCCATTTATACATACACACACACATACATAATATACATATCTTTATGCCAATACTACACTGTCTTGATTACCGTAGCTTTATAATAAATTTCAAAATCAGGAAGCATAAGCTCTCTAACTCCTTTTTTTTCTTTTTCAAAATTGTTTTGGCTATTCTGGGTTTTTTGCATTTCCATATACATTTTAAGGTTAGTTTGTCAATTTCTGCAAATATGCCTGCTGGAATTTTGATAGAGATAGCAAAATATCTGCAGTTCACTTGGAAGAGAATTACCATCCTAACACTATTAAGTCTTCTAATCCGTGAACACGGAACATCTCTCCATTTATTATTTTTATTTTTTTATTTTTAAAATTTTTATTTTTATAAATTAATATTCCTTTATTTTTTCTTTTTAATAGAGATGGGGTCTCACTCTTGTTCAGGCTGGTCTCAAACTCCTGACCTCAAGCAATCCTCCTGCCTCGGCCTCCCAGAGTGCTAGGATTACAGGCATGAGCCATGTAATGTATTTAAATCTTTATTTTCTTTCCGGGAGGTTTTGTAGTTGTTGTACAAGTCTCACGCTCCCTTTGTTAAATTTGCTTCTAAGTATTTTATTATTTTGATGCCGGTGTGAGTGGAATTGCTTTATTTCACTGATGGCTTGTTAATTGATTTTTGTATATTGATCTATAACCTACGACCTTGCTAAACTGGTTTTCTACTTCTAGTAGTTTGTGTATTCACGCATGTGTGTGTTCCTTAGAGTTTTCCACATACAGGATCATGTTGTGTGCTAATAAAGATAGTTTGCTTCTTTCTTTCCAATCTGGATGCCTTTTATTTCTTCTTCTTGCCTGTTTGCCCTGGCTAGAACTTCCAACAGAATGCTGAAGAGAAGTGGTGTGAGTGAATACCCTCGCCTTGTGACCGGTCTTAGTCTTTTCACTGTCTTTTGCTGTGGAAAGTGATGGTAGGTATAGGTTTTTAGTAAACACTTTTTATTAGGTTGAGGAAGTTTCCTTCTATTACTAATCTGTTGAGAGTTTTTATCGTGAATGTGTGTTAGAGTTTGTCAAATGCATTGTTCTGTGTCTACCGAGATGATGATGTGGAGTTTTTTTCTTTATTCTATTGATATGGCATGTCACATTAACGGGTTTCCTTGCATTTCTAGGCTAAAGCCCAACGGGTCATGATTTAAAATTCTTTTTACATGTTGTTGGGTTAAGTTTGCTAGTATTTTGTTAAGAATTTTTGCATCTGTATTTGTAAGAGATATTGTTGTGTAGTTTTATTTTCTTGTGATACCCTTGTCTGGTTGGTAGTGCTGGGTTCATAAAATGAGTAGGTAAGTGTTCCTTCCTCCTCTACTTTATGGAAGAGTTTGTGAAGGATTGGTTTTATTTCTTTATTAAATGTTTGGTAGGATTCACCAGTGAGGGCATCTGGGCCTGCCCTGGACTTTTCTTTGTGGGAAGTTATAAATCACTAACACAGTTTTTTTTTTAACATGTTACAAGTCTAGTTAGATGATCTCTTTCTTCCTGAGTCAGTTCTGGTAATTTGTGTTTCTAGGAATTTGTCTTTTTCATCTTAGATATCTAATTTGTTGGCATAAAGTTTTTCACCCTATTCTTGCACAATCCTTTAATTTTGCCGGTCAGTTGAGACGTCCCCTTCATTCCTGAGTTTGGTGATTGCGACCGGTCTTGGTAAAGGCAGGTCGATGGTGCTGATCTTTTCAAGGATGAACTGCTGGTTTCATCGATTTCCTCTTTTGTTTTTCCTTTTTCTATTTCATTGACTTCCACTTTAATCTTCATTTGATGTATATATTTTTAAATGTAATTTGATAATTCAGCTTTACATCTTGTTTTTCTCTGAAAATTGTCATAAATCTTTTCCCATCATTACCTGTTCCTTAAAACCCAGGTTTTTGTAGGTGCTTAATATTGCATTGCATTGAAGAATCTAATTTACTTACCCGCTGCTCTATTGTTAAACATTTGAATGGCTCCTAGTTTCTCATCATCACAAACATGCCTAGATGAGCATCTCTGTCCTTAAATCTATATCTAATTCTTTCCTTAGAGTGGTTTTCTCAAAAGCAGGTTTCCGTGGTCAAAGGATGGGCACGCCAACTCCTTTCTAGAAGGACTCTGCCAATGCATGCTCTCACTGGCTGGTATGAGGGCATTTATTCGACTGCACTTTCGTGGCAGATGTTTGAAAAAGATGCCCTTTCCCAGGTGGTTCTGTGCCCTGGAGACCAGTGCCTGTTGGCCCTGCGGCTCACCATGGTGAAGCCTGTGGTTCTCTGCCTCAGCCCCTGACAGCGGGACCTAGACGCCGGTTCCTGGGCTCCTGGGAGCCACAGGGTTCCCACGGGGTCAGGGACCTGTGGCACTCTTTCCGTTCAGTGCACGCTCTTTGCTGTCTGAGGGAGCCTGGCAGGCGGGAGGCAGGTGGACAGTTCACAGTGAATCCGTGCGGGGTCACAGAGCCACTCTGGACACCGGCTGTGTGCTCAGGGCAGGCTGCAGGCTGCTCTGTAGGACAAAAGGCCTGAATTAGATGGGATGTCCTCAGAAACCAGTGGCCCAAACAGTCCCCCATCCGGGACTTTTGTTATAAGGGGAGGTTCCTTGTCCTAGCCCCAGAGATCCTGACTCAGGGGGCCTGTGGCCGGGCCAGAATTTGCATTTTCAGCGACTGTTCCATTCCTGCTTGGGAAGTACCAGAGTAGGTGATCTCTAACTATGCCACAGCCTGTTTCCTTAAGCTCTTGGATCTAAATTTGATAATCCAAAACAGAAGTTTTGTGAAAGAGTCTTTATGCATGGAGTCCCTCAAACCCCCCAATTAAATTTACTCTTTAGAAATTCTTCCTTTTAAGAAGGGGACCCAGTGCCTTGCAGGCTTGCCCAGGCATAGGCTAAACGTGTGTCGGAGCAGCCGGGCCGGCGGGGCTGTGGGTGGCCCTCTCGCTTCAGTGTGGCTCAGTGGCTGTGTGTGATGGCTGTTCTGCAGAGTCCCACTGAGCCCAGAGTCCTGGCCTGGAAGTCCTGCTAAGTGGCTCCCTTCGGACCTCCCAGGAGGCCACTGGCCACAGGCATCCCACAGGGGTGGATGGCCGAGGGGCCTTACCTGACAGTGGGCTGGGGGCAGGTGCTCTGCAGGCAGAGGGTCCACCTCAGAGGGCCAAAGGCCCATCGGCCACCTCACTGACCTCGGTTTCCCCATTTGTTCAGGGGGGAGGCACCCTGCTGGTCTGCCTCACAGGGTGTGCTAACATGAGGGATGCTGACAACCCAAGCACTCCTATCTGAGCCCCCTCTGTAGGGCGAGCGAAGCCCAGGCCTGGCCCTCCGTCAGCTTGGGTGGTCAGCCTGGGTGCCGAGCCTCCAGGGAGGAGAGGCGTGAGAGGCAGGTACTGCTCGGAGGCGGGGCCAGGCGCAGGCTGGAGCCCCACACAGCCACAGTCAAGACAAGGCCCAAGTGGGGGCTGAGTGGCAGGTCTACAGGCACCCCGCCCAGGAGCAGCTCCTCTGAGGAGCTTGGGGCCCACTATGGGGCCCCACCTGATGTGATGGCAACGCCCCCTGCCCCTTCCCCCGTCTGAGGGTGAGTGCTACTCCAGGGTGCCTTCCTCCTTCCTTCTGTACCCGTGGAGGACCTAGCAGCCAGCCTGGGACCACCAGGTTCTGGAAACACTTCAGGAAACCTATCCTGGCCAGAAAGGAGGTCAAACTGGGCTGGGCCAACCCAGGACTCCAGCCATCTGTGTCTGTCTGAGCTAGAGACTGATGCAAACTGCAAATGAGGGCAGGGTGCTGGGTGACAGCAGCTAGTCCGAAGCATCCATTTTACAGATAAGCAAACTGAGGCACACAGAGTCCTGAGGCAAGTCAAGTCAGGTTCCCAAATCAAGAGAGCATCCTCCTGTGCTGTGGGGGAAACTTTGACTTGGTGCTGGTTCCCCAGGCCCTTCCGCCCAGGCTCAGGCCGGCCTGAGATGATTCCACTAGACATTTTTATCAAGACGCGCCTCGGGGAGTTTCATCTCCCCAAGGAGGCTCTGGGTTGAGGGGCCGGTCAAGGGTCAGTCCTGAGTCTCTCACAGCCCTTGGCTCAGCCCGGATAAAGTGTGCACACGTGACCCGTGTCGGCCTCCAGCAGGAAAACAAATATCACCCACCTGGAGGCTTCTCGCAGCCCCCTGGGGTCGGCAGGGCTGGGGTGGGAATTTTTATCTCCCTTCACAAACACAGGGAGAGCCCACGTTCGCACGGCCTGTCCGTGAGGGTTCAAACCCCAGCCCTTGACTCCAGGAGAGGGTTCTAGAAAAGGAAGAGAGAAACCCAAAAGGTTGCAGCATTTGGGCTTGAAGGACGCAATGAACACACCCTCACACGTGGGCTGCGGTGACAGTGTCCGCGAGCTCTGCATCTAATTTCCATTTCCTTGTCACGGCCCTTCCGTGGGAGGGCGTTTGTACCCCACGTGGCAGAGGAAGAGCTGAGGCTCAGAGGGAGCACGTGTCCTGCGCGGGGTCGCCTAGCTAGTATGATGGGGGCAGGATTGAAGCCCGGCACCTCCTGACACCCCTCTTTTCACCACCTGCCTCTGCCCTTGTCTGGAATCCTCTGGCAGGTAAGTGGGACACAGTGATGTGACTTCCAGACCACGCACACCCGCAATTCTACACGCAGAGAAAGCGGCTCAGGGGCAGCCACGCAATAGTGCAGAGGCTCCAACCAGCCTGTCACCTCCAAGCCCAGCAGCTGTCCTCACATCCGGCCCCTCCCAATCGTGTGCTCCCCCAGGCCGCGGCCCTGACGTGGATGACTTCAAGGTCTGCCTGCTGCTCTGGGCACCAGACCTCAGACAGAGGTGACCAAGGTGGAGGCCGGCGGGGAAGGTGTGCACAAAAGCTGTACAAAACGCCAGCGTTTGGTACTTTCGGCTTTTTGCAAATCCTGAAATATCACCTTTTAATTGCTTAATTTTCTGCATTCGTTCATTTTATTTAGACTAGCCTGGGGCTTTCCAGCCTGGCATATTAGAGAGCTTCTTACTTTTTAATAATACTTAGCATTTATGTAACGCGTTTCATGTTCAAAGTACTTTACAGAGTTCACTAATTAATCCGGACGCTAACGGCCGCCCTGGGCAGGTTTGACCAAGTTCTCAGGCTCCTAATTGTGAGGGGGGGGATTCTCCCTGCTGCCGACCCCTGCTTCCCTCCCAGGACCGCCATTTCTGTAGCTGCCAAGACTTTGGGCCACCAGTCATGGCTCACCTCTGGGTGCAGGTCTGTGCCCAGGGCTGGGGACACGGAGCGCAGGCAGACACCCCGCCTGTGGGAGCCCTGAAGTAGTAAGGGAGGGGACCCTGGGCTGGACTGATGTCTCAGTGCAGAGAAGCCCAGGGACATGCGAGACAGTGACCTGGCCTTGTGGGGCTGTGGGACGAGGGGATGTCAGGAGCAGAGAGGAGCTCTCCAGGCAGGCCGGTGAGGCAGGAAAGGGTGTCCCAAATCTAGGGGACAGCCTGTGCGCAGAGGTGGCATCGAGAGGCAGGAATTTGGTGTTGACAGGACAAGGGGAGCAGAGGTGGGCACAGAGGCCGGGCCAGGCTGCAGGGGACCACAGGGCTGTCCAAGAGCTGATCTCTTGCCGGAGACAGCGCGGCTGGCAGGGCGGTTCTGCACGCTCGAGGTTACTGCGCAGGCGGCCAGGGGCCGGACCGAGCACAGGCCTGAACTAGGGCAGCTGGAGAGAAGGCCAGATCCAAGAGTGACTGGGGGGGCGACAGGACTGGGGCTGACAGTCAGGGGTGGGGAGTGGGGGGGCATGTGGCCCTTGGGTGGCCTGAGGTTCCCAGCCGGCGGTGCGAGACCCCGAGGCAGGCCCAGGGAAGGCCGACTCCCTCGCGCGAAGGTGCAGGAGAGATGTGAGGCGTTCGCTGAATCGTTGGGCGTGGACTCACGGGTCTCCAGCCTGGGCGGGGTTAGGAGAGAAGGTCTGGAAAGAGCCGGACTTGGAGTCACTGGGGTCCAGGTGGCATTTGAGACCTGGGAGTGTCTGAGCTTGTCTCCGGGGACATCAGTATTTAAGGGGCCGGGTCGGCTGCATGGAACCGTGCCACTGAAGCCGGGGAGCAGGGGTCGGGCACGGGGGGAGGTGGGAGAAGCTCCGGCGTGGCCGTGTCCACAGTCGGAGGCCCAGGGAGGGAAGCGGGCTGGCCAAAGGGACAGGTGCCTGAAGAGCACAGTGGGGGCGTGAGGATGCGGGTCA